>JARHVA010001843.1:2790000-2912500 GCA_037957365.1 Torreya grandis
AATATTTATTCTTAGCATCACTTAACTTCTCACTAAAGTATGCTATAGGCTTCCCATCTTGGCTTAAAATAGCACCTATTGTAATTCCACTAGTATCACATTCTACTTGAAAAAGCTTATTGAAATCGGGCAAGGTTAAGATTGGTTCTTCGGTTACCTTTTTTTTTAATAATATAAAACTCTTATCAGCAGCCTCAATCCAACAAAAACTTCTTTTATCACCTTTGATTGTATCTATCATTGGAGCAACATTTCCACTAAAATTTATTATGAATTTCCTATAGAAGCTAGCCAAGCCGTGAAAGCTTCTTACCTCATATGTGATCCTAGGTGTAGGCCACTCAAGTATAGCCTTAATCTTCTCCTTATGCATCTTCAATCCTTCTTTTGAAATCAAAAACCCCAAATATATCAACTCTGTTTTCAAAAAACTTCACTTTTTAACATTGATTATCAATTTCTCTTCATGTAGCTTACTCAATACCATCCTCAAATGTTTCAAATGATTTTCCTTAGTTTGAATAAACACCAAAATGTCATCCAAATATACTATCACAACTTACCAGTGAACTCCTTCAACACTTCATTCATCAGCCTCATGAAGGTGCTTGGTGCATTGGTTAGTCCAAATGGCATAACTAACCACTCATAGAGTCCATCATTGGTCTTGAAGGCTATTTTCCATTCATCCCCTTCTCTTATCCTAATCTGATGGTAACCACTTTTCAAGTCTATCTTAGAGAAATATGTAGCTCCACTCAAACAATCAAGTAAGTCATCGATTCTTGGAAATGGAAATCTATACCTGATAGTAATCTTGTTGATTGCTCTAGAATCTGTACACATCCTCCAACTCCCATCCTTCTTAGGACTCAATATTGTGGGGATAGCACAAGGACTTAAACTCTCTCTTACCAATCCTTTGTCTAACAATTCTTGAACTTGGTGCTTGATCTCTTCATTTTCCTTTGGTGTCAACCTGTAAGTAGCCTTGTTTGGAAGATTTGATCCTGGAATCAAGTCTATGTGATCGCTAATGCTTCTCAATGGTGGTAACTCATTAGGTAAATCATCTACCACAATGTCAATGTACTCATTCAACATATCTTAAATCTATAATGGCAAATCAATCAACTTAGTACTAGTGACTACAATCCTTGGCTTACCAATTACAGCAAAGTTTACCTTTTCCTTCTTCATTTGATGTAGAAACTCTTTACCACTCACTATCAATACTTTGGAATTCTATCCTATAATAGCAACAGCCTCTTCTTTCAATGGTGTAAGTGTATGCTTGATCCCATCCTTTTCAAACATGTATGTATTCTGTCTTCCATCATGCATGGCCTTCCTGTCAAATTGCCAAGGCCTTCCAAGCAAGAGATGGCATACATCCATGGGCATGACATCACATAAAATCTGATCCTTATATGTTCCTATCTGAATATCTACTTTGCATTGTTCACTTACCAAGAGTTTGTGTCCTTTTTGTAGCCAAGAAACTTGATAAGGAGTAGGATGTACCTCCTTCTTCAAGCCTAGTTTCTCCACCATCTCAGTTGACACAAGATTGTCAGTACTCCCACTATCTATGATGACCTTGCAGCATTTCCCCTTACTTTTACATGTGGTTCTAAATAAAGTTTTCCTTTGAGGTGGTTCTACAACTTCTTTATTTGGATTTAACAAGATTCTTTTCATTAAAAGAGACTCACCTTCTTCTGGGGTATCTTCATAAGCTACTGCAACTTCTTCATTTTTTTCTTCACCTTGAGTCACATGTACACCCCTCTCATGGCTGGTAAAAGGGTTCTCTGGACACTCATATGCCCTGTGTCCTGCATACTTGTTGCACCCAAAGCATTTGCCCATGAATCTTCCTCTTCCTCTTTGATATCCTTGGTATGGCCTTCTTCCTCTTGGTGTATAGCTACCTCTTGAACTTTGTGAGCTACTGGCCTCTTCTTGAGATGTTTGCAGCTGTCTTCTACCTCCTTGAAATCCTCTACCTCTATTGGATCTGCCCCTTCCTCTTGAGAAGGATGTATGTTTTCTTGCAATTTTCTCCTCCACTTTCAAGTAAAATTGATATGCTTCTTCAACTATCTTAGGAATGAGAAGACTAATTTCATCTTGAATGAAAAATTTCAAACCATTAGTGTATCTAGCTACCTTCTCTGTGTCATCCTCAATATGACCAAATCTTATAGTCAACCTGTAAAACTCTTCAGTGTACTCTTTTATAGACATCTCTTTTTGCTTCAAATTTTGTAATTGCTTAAAAAGATTTGCTTGATAATCTTTAGGCATAAACTTACCTTTTATTTTTGCTACCATTTTGTCCTAGCTTCTAATCTTTGGCTTCCCTTTCCTTCTCCTTTCCTCTTGCACTCCATCCCACCATAGGGATGCATGGCTCTTAAGCCTTGTCATGGCATACTTGACTTTCTTATCATCTTCTTCAATTTCTTCATACTCAAAGTATTTGTCTAATGCACTAATCCAATCAATCAATTCTTCCACATTCAAATTACCTTCATACATTGGAACCTCCATTTTTGGTTTTGTGTTCCCCTTCATAATGGTTCTAATCAACCTATCTTCAGTTGTTTCTTCTTCCACCACCAATTCATCTGCTGGTGGCTCCTCTTCTCTATCACTAACTTCACCCATGTCAGTGCCTCTTCTTTAAGCCATCTCTAGGTCTTGTAGCCTAGATGTTAGGTTCCTAATCTCTTTTGCCAGTGAAACCTATCCTCCAGGTCTCCTTCCTCCAGCTCTACCTCTATTCCTAATTCTCATGGCCATCTTGCTTCTTCTTCACAAATCACTTTCTTCTTCTCGTGGATCTTTAGATTGTGCACAATCCTTTGGGCTCTGATACCAAATGATGTCCTAGACCTCTAGCATATAGGACTAAACTCTATTTTTAAAACAAAAATGACAACATCTTGTGCTTTCTAATAGTACCAGACCTCCAACTGTCAACAGGGCATGAATTATATGTTTTTTGACAAAATATTAATCAACTGATGTACAGACATCTCTATAAACACGACTAAATTATATATGTATTTCAAACAAAACAAAATGTCACATAGAATTTTTTTTACAATCTGGATAGTATACTTCGAAGTCTCCACAAACAACTCTTCCAAAGACCAAAAGACTCCTCACACTTTCCCCATCGTACAATTTCATAGTCAACAGCAGAGCAATTTTGAAAGCATAAGACTCCTTGAAAGTCACAAAAGCAACATGGGCTTCCTCTTTAGCATCGAAATGGCTAGAATTGTGTCCAGCATTGAAATGGCTTCGATTGACTCAATTGTTTAAAATGGCCCAACATTGAAATGCCCAGAATAACATATACTTTGAAATAACTAGAATTAAAATCAATGCATTTAAAACGGCCCAGCAGTCATACGTTGCAAAGACTAAAACTAAAATCTTATTGAGGACCCTTCATCATTTGACTCTCGACCCAAATTGTGGCACGAGCCAATGGTGGTATCTCCTTTGCATGACCCAACACCAAAATCTCATGGTTCAATGCAGACCAAATGATTGTTTTATTATATATTCAAATTTTGGCACACCAATAGCAAACAACAACGCCCTTCCAATGTTTGGTCTTAGAAGACAACTCTACTCAAAGGAACATGCATTTTATTAATAAAACAAGAATATATACATCTATGTTTATCTTTGAATTGTAGATCCCTCTCTCTCTTCATTCCTTTTCCAATATGTATATATCCCCTGTTTTTAAACACAAATCCCCTATACCAAACCGTATTTCTCAACTTAGATACTTAATTCTATCCTGGGCGTCACATAACAACCTCCCAAAAATGACTAAAACAATTCTCTAGCATAGTAAAACTCAAACTGCTTAACAATTCACCCAATAGACTAGATTTTCAGGCTTAAAGAATATTTAGTCAAATTTAAAAATTTGAAAACTCAAAAATGGAGGGAAAAACAACTTAATATACTTAAACATACTAAAACTCAACCAAAAATGTGATAAATACACTCCTAGTGTGAGGATGCTCCTGCATGCATACATACACACACACACACACACACACACACACACACACACACACACACACACACACACACACACACACACACACACACACACACACACACACACACACACACACACACACACACACACACACACACACACACACATAGACACACACACACACAATGTAATTTTGTTTCCACTCTCTAAATAAAAACTCTTTTATTTTATTATATAATTCGATAATAAGAAACATCAGAATATAATTGTGTTCCAACTTGAAAAATGAAAGTACTAAATTGGACACACATGATTACAAAAATGGGATGAGATTGTTGAGAAATACAATGCATAAAACATAAGTAAAGTATGCATTAATATTTTCAATTATTTACACTCATTTTTTCTTTGGCATATTGATATTTATTAAATGAGTTAATATCCATATCAATTCGAAATCATTTGCCTAAAATATTTGAACATATAAGTAGAAACCAAACAATATAAAAATTTGTATGTATATCCCAACATCACTAGAAAAAATGAAATATAAGATGTCATTTGCATATGGGATTATTATAATGTAAATTAATTTATATCTTATATACCTTTTAATATTTACTTTCCATTCGAACTCGAATTTCCAATTCCTTACCATTCTAACTGTAACAACCTTTACTACATACATTGTTCATGAATTAATTCCACTTTGTAATACATTTATATGTGATGGGTCACTTAGATATGTGGCTACCAATTACCAAGGTACTCAGATAAATAATATTTTTAATGCCATCTTTTTTAATGTAAATTGATTTTTATTGCACAATAACACTTTAAAATATGAAATCTGATTATCTGATGCTCACAATCTAGTTTTAATATGAGTTTTGACCACATAATAGTTAAATATTGATCATTTTACATTGAAATTAAATCATAATTATCTACATTACTTATAGGAAACTCTATTTGGAGTGCCACTAGATAAAATAAATATCAAAACATTATATTTAAACAAAAAAGAATTTAGTAATAAAATTATAAATGTTATAGTTTTTGATAAGGTGAGGCGGCAAACCAGGGGCCGAACCCTTAACAAAGCAAACAAGACAAGAAGGCAATCAAACAACATATGCCTTTAGAGGGATGATGACACAAGCCAAGAACAATAGACACCAAAACAAAACACAAGGAATAGAAAGACTAGAGTCAAAGAAGAATCTCCTTATATAACCATTTCTATGAGAAGACCATTAAGTTTCTCAGTAATCTCTGTGTTGTCAGCCTACCCAGTATTGCCCACCTCTTTTAGCATAGGCAGGTTCAGTGTGAATACGATCTCCTCCCATTTTGTATTTGTACACCCAAACTGTGGAGTTCCTAATTTCAGCCTTCAATTTTGAAATGGATGCTAACCCTTTTTTCTATTTATGAAAAATGAAGATGTGATGGCTCATTATGCGAAATACCCTGTAGAGATGACGTTATCTACTCCCATGCTTGGAGATTATTTCCCCTTTGTTTTCATGATGACACCCATGCACCTCAACCTCATGATGCAATGAATCATGAATGATTATTAAACAAGTACCAAGGTTATCAAGTTTCGTAATCCATGATGGCCTTCTCCAAATGGACCACCTTCAAGAGCTACCCTTGTCATAAGTGCACCTCATTCTTGACAAGTCATCTCTTTTTGAATAATATCCCTAATGTTTATGGGAATATAAGCACCTTGTCACCACACCCTCCAACCTGAAATTTTTTGACCAAGCTTGGCACAAGCATCAACGACCCTATTTCCCTCTCTATAAATATGGGAAAACTCTACTCCAGAGAACTTCTACAAAGAAATTAGATGTTTGTAATGATGTCTTTTATCTTAATTCCCACATTTGATGCTTTATTCACAACATCTATGACCATTTTAGAGTCACCTTGTATACACAGGTTCCTTATTCCTAGGGATATAGCCAACTTTAGCCCCCATAGTAAAGCCATTGCTTTAACATAGTTGTTACTCTGGCATCCTATTCCACCAGCATAGACATCAGACATCCATCATTTATCATTCCATATAATTCCTCCTCCACGAGATTTAACATCTAACTTGGATGCCCCATTAAAGTTGAGTTTCATTCAGTTGGGCTTTAGAGGGATCCATTTAGTGTTTAGTCTCTATAGCATTTTAGAGTTATCATACCCAGGGATCTAGTTTAAAGCCTTCCATTTGGCTACAATTTTTTTCTCAATTTGAGATAGGGGCTTCTCCGCAACATGAATATGAGCTATAGTGACACTTTCCATGATGGTCTTAATAAAGGAGTGGAACACCTGAGATGCATTTCTAGCAGTGTCCCTAAAAATTTTATGGTTGTGCTCCTTCCATAAAATCCAGCTCAAACATGGAAGAGTTTGCTTCCATAATTCTAAAATCCAAGGGTGTGTGAAGGTTGGGTTTTAGCTGAGAATTACTTCTTTGAGGTCAGAATTATAGACCCATTCAATACCAAAGTTATTAAGTATTATGCTCCATAATTCCCAAGCAAAATCAAAGTGGATAAAAAGGTGTAAAACTGATTCTTCTTTTAAACCACACAAGAAACATCTGTTAACCAAGGTAAACCCTCTCTTTTGAAGGTTATCCTGAGTTAGGATTTTGTTATGAGCAGTAACCCACCAGAACATGTTAATTTTTGGAATAAGTTTGTGATTCCAGACCTTTTTCCAAACATCTTTATTCTGAGCTTCAGGAATGAGCATATGGTAAGTAGATTTAATAGAGAACGATCCATTCTTATCTAGCCACCAATATTATCCATCCTCCTAGGGGAAGAGAGGGATTCTAGTCTCCTAAATGCACTACTAGATCTCTTGCACTCTAGGGAAGAGCTCAAGTTGGTGATCACAGTAGTCCAATAGATTTTTCTATCTCCTTATCCAATTGTTATTTTCCATATAATCACTAACTCTATCTCCAAAAAACTAAGTAGCCAAGTCAGCAATCTCTCCATAGTTACCCTATGTTATGAGAGCCTTGTCCTTTAACCAGATATCATCCCAAAATTTAATATGCCAGCCATTTCCAAGTTTCCATCTAATTCCTGTTTAAGAAGGCTTCTACTTTTTAACATTTTATTCCATATCACAGATCCTTGGGGTAATCCCATCTGTTAAAGAAAGTTGGAATCATCAATGCCATGCATGTATTTGGCGTACATTATTTCCCCCTAGTCATTATTTTTATGGATCAGTTCCAACTAATTTTTGAGAGAACGGCTTTGTTCATGTTCCTGATAGACCTAATATTGAGTCCTCCATGAGATTTTGGAAGACACACTTTTTCCCATTTGACTAATGACATTCTTTATTTGTCTTCCACTACCATCCATAAAAATTTCCTTTGGATATATTCTAGTTTATCAATAAAATACACATGAATTTTAAAAAGAGACAGGAAGTATGTGGGAATACTTTACAGCGAGGCCCAAAGAAGTTGTAGTTTACCAGCACTACTGAGTGGTTTCCCTTTCCAACCCAGAAGTTTCCTTTACATTATTTCCAAAATTCCATTCAAAAATCTAGGAGAAACCTCTTTGACCATGAGTGGGAGACCTAGATAGGTGGCTGGTAAAGCAGCTTCAACACATTCAAAAATATCAATGATTATATGTCTAAGGTCATTAGGAGTGTTGAAGAAATACACATTGCTTTTTTGGAAATTTATCCTTTGCCTTGACTGTATGGCATAATCATTTAAGATATTATTCCATCTTCTAGCTTCAATCACCAAAGATATGCCAAATAAGATGGTATCATCCACAAACTACTGCACCACCATAGGATAGAGGGAGGAGGCAGGTTTGATGCCCAGAAGCTTTTTTGAGACTGTATCTGCTTGTATGTATCTTCCCAGTGCCTCTGCCATAATGACGAATAAGTATGAGGAGAGAGGTCTCCCTGATGAATTCCTCTCGAAGATGAGAAAAACCCTCTAGGTACACCATTTACCAGCACCAAGAATTTTTTAGAAGAGACAACGTTCCATATCAAGTGAGACATTTTATCATTAAACCCAAATTTTCTAATCACCTGGAACAGAAAGGTCCATGAGACTCTATCATAAGATTTAGAACTATATATCTTAAGATCCATACTAGAGATTCTACTCTTATCTATGGAGTGAATAGTCTCATGTGTGGTGATTATAACATCAAGAATCTGCCTACCCAAGATGAAACCTTTTTGAGCAGGAGAAATAATTTTGTCTAGTAAAGGTTTCATAACTAGCACTTTGGTGCATAACTTATAAATAGTATTGCATAGACTAATGGGCCTAAAATCTGTAAGGTGTGTAGGTTGAGATTTTATAGGCACAAGTATTATGAAGGTGTTATTAGCTTGTTTTAAAAGTTTTCCTGATCTAAAAAAATCATGAACAGCAGCTGTGAGATCCGCTCCTACAATTTCCCAATATTCCTGAAAGAATATAGGAGGAAAGCCATCTAGACTCAGGGATTTGAATGCACCCATGGAGAATAAAATAGCATGGACTTCTTCCTTAGATATAGGCTTTAACATTTCTAGATTATCTTCGTTCGTTATCAAACAAGGGATTTTATCAATGAATTGGTTCATAAATCGATCATTTTCATTGTGTTCTTCAGTGAGCAAATTTTGAAAGAAAGCCCTGGCTTGTTCCCTTATCTCATTATCTTTGGTTATAATGTCACCATTATCCAGCACAAGTTTCGTTATTCAGTTGGCTTTCCTATGTTTCATGGTTGAGAGATGAAAGAAGGCAGTGTTCCTATCACCCTCTTTAAGCCATTGGACACGAGATTTTTGTTTCCAGAAAACCTCTTCTCTTTCCATAAGATTCTTCCATTCAAAAGATAGGACATTCTCTTCCTCTAAAGTGTCTTCAGAGTCATCTCCTTGATCTATCAGTTGCTGAATATCTTTGAGTTTTCCCACTATATTTTTCTTTTGTTGAAAGACCTGCCCAAAGTTGTATCTATTCCATCCATAGACTTCTTGTTTAATATGCTAAAGTTTTTTTACTATTCTAAACATAGGAGTCCCATGAATAGGAATTTTCCACCATTGAGCCACCATCTATCTAAAGTCTTTGTATTTGATCCACATAGCTTCAAAACATAATGGGGAAGGTCTAGATTGCCCCTGTTCTCTCCAACTGAGGAAGTTTGGGCAATGATTGAACATGGTTCTAGGGAAAGCCTACACATGCATAGTATGATAATTGTTCCAATTATTTGAAATAAGAAATCTCTCTAACTTAACCTAAATCATTTGATCTCCTCTTCTTTTATTTGACCAAGTAAAATTTTGGTTTTGTAGTTCTATATCCAATACACCCCAATCATTGATAAATTAAGCAAAGTCAAACATGCTGTTCGAATAATCCATAATCCCACCCTATTTTTTAGAATGGTATAGAGGAGTGTTAAAATCTCCAACCAACATCCATCTAGTGTTCTGGGGACTATCCCTGAAACTGCTCAAGTCTATCCATAAGTTCCACCTCAAAGTTCTATTATTCAGTCCATAGACATTGATCAATGACCAGCTCAAAGATTTCATAGAGAAATTGATACTCAGGAAGTTCTTATTATAAGCCATAAGAGACCACTAGATTTTACCACTATTCCACATAGTTACAATCCCCCCTAAACCCCCTTCAGCTAGACTATTGCAAAAAGCCACCTTAGGCCATATGTAGTCAACAATTTTCCTAAAACTCTCCTCGTTCATCTTGACTTCTTAAAGTAATAAAATATCTAATTTATTATCTAAAATGTAGTTTTTAAGCTCATACTATTTTGAGGGACTGTTAAAGCCCCTCAAATTCCAAGATAATATTCTCATTTAGAAGGTTTGAGAGGTTGGGTCTCTAGTGTTTTCTATTTGCCACTGGCAATCTCCCTAACAATCTCCCTTTGTCTTGTTTCCCTTAGGGTTGGTCTCCCTTGTTTGGGCTCAGTGCCAACATCTACAATTTTTTTACCCTTTCAGTTCTTTTTCTTCAGGGTAACCCAATCCTCTTGTTCATTACTACCACTTTATCCTATTTCACATATTACTAAATTATTTCTTTCTTGGTCTCTGACTTCCAAAGTATGGAAAATGTCTGTGTTTAATTGTAAATCTGCTTCTCCTTTAGTAAGATACATTCCTAGAGTTACTTCTTCCTATTCATCTCTTGGAACTTTGTCTTCTACATTGTCTTCATCTATCAGATGATTACCTCTTTCACCTTCTTCAGACATATTAGTCTGTTTGTCTAGAGTGTTGGTTGTGTTTAGTATAGTCCTCTGACTATCCTCTATTATACTTTCCTTTAGGACAACTTTTTCCCTACTACTAGTGATATCCTCCTTACCCTTTTCCTCCTCTACCTTTCCTATATTGTTATATTTTTCCACATTGCTCTTCATTCCCTGCATGCTATTCTTTCTGTGGTTGAGAGACTAATCCTCATGGATAGTTTTTCCCTCACTACCAGTGATATCCTCCTTACCCTTCTCCTCCTCTACCTTTTTTGCATTGTCAGGATTTTTTGCATTGCTCTATATTCCTTGCATGTTATTCTTTCTATGGTTGGGAGACTAATCATCCCCTTCAAACTAGGAATCATATGTCCTTCCCATTTGCTTCACCTTGCATTATGTCATTAAATGTCCCTTTCTTTTACATATTTGACAGAAGGTGGTAGCATTCTCATAGGTGATCGGCTAAGTCCAAGTCCCATATTTAGTTTTCAGCTCTATGGACATAGGGAGAGTCCTATTAATTTCAACATTGACACAAAATCTAGCATACACACATCTAGAATTTGTTCTGGTTGTGTGATCTATAGTGACATATTGGCCAATAGAATTTCCAATAGCTGTGAAGATTTTTTCATCCCAAAATTCCAAGGGGAGCCTTGGTAGTCTAACCCAAGTAGGAGCAGACTTATTAAGGTCTGAGTTAGGATCAAATCCTAGTATTCACAAGCATAATGCAAGAGAATGTGGGCCATATAGCCATGGTCATCTAGCAAGGGTAGCTATCATGTCTTCCCTATTTTTAAATCTAAAAAGAAATAAGCCTCTTGCCATGGCAGTGATCGAAACACTACACTTAACTTTCCACCTAGACAAAACCCATTTCCTGACCATCTTGATATTAGGACGGAATGAGAAAAAATTACCTACTAACGTAAGGTCCATGGATGCCATGATTTCCTCCACCAGATCATCTAGGATATTTAGTGTCATGCCCTCACAGGTAATAGGTAGGCTTGACATGCTTTTCAAGGGATATGTCCTTTCACCTGTTTGTGCTTTCTTCCATCTGTTGGATGGAATATCCTTTATCATATTTTTTATCAGATCCCCAAAGGTACTACCATCGACAGTAGCCTCCATTGGATCCATGATCCCTTTGATTGCACCCAAGGGCCCTCCTAGGTGGGAAAAATTAGTTTCAAATATTTTCGGCTCTAAGATCCAAAAAAAATCTCCTTATAAATGTTATAGTTGATTAAGGCATTAGTGCACAAATAAATAAATATATTTATTTCATATTTCAGAATTTAAAAAGATTATAATTATATCTCAATATTCCATAATTATTGTTAAAATATTATATTCTTTCACCTTTACATACATGTCCTATCTCAAAAGTCTCTTAACAACCACTAATTACAATGTAAAGGACAAAATTCAAATTTTGAATTATTTTGTGATCCAATAGAGTTGTGTGAAAATAAAGGTAGATAGAAGACAAAGTACAATATGCATTTTATATATATATATATATATATATATATATATATATATATATATATATATATATAGTTGTACCTTTATGTTATTTTTTCATTATTATTACAAGTAGCTTAAGTGTTGCCCACCTCAACCTAATAATTCCCAACACTTATAGAGTACTTGACATATGTTTTAACCTTATAGAATGAATGAAAAAGAATAAAGAAAAGAAATCTCTGAAATGGAAGAAAAGGGAAAAAATAATAATATTATATGTAAAATGATGTTTAGCAAAATTGGCTTAAAATAAATGGGTGTGTGATTTAGGGAAAACATTGTGTTAGTTTACTACTTCACATAAAGTGATGTGATAAATTTATAATGTTTTGTTTAGATAATCAACTTGTACAATATTATTTACACTATTCAATACTTTAACAGTAGTAACTATTACATAAGTTACCTACACTTCAACTAAATCAAAGAAATAATTCATTTATACCTTTCATTTATTTCAAGAACACCTCAGGTATATCTATTGAAATAGGATGAGACCACCTAGATGATTTTGTATTATACTTCACATTCACTCTATTACATTCATATCTTGGTCATGTACTATCATTATTTGTGAAATAATGAAAAAACCCTAGATTTCCATCTTCAATGTGATAGTGGGGAAAAATGGGTTAATGGGCATATGATGTCAAGATGAATCCAATGAACCCTATGTCAAATGACACTTGTTAGATGTCCAATACTCTAAATATTGCTTTAGATTGATGTAAATATCTCTTACGTTTTATATTTTGTGTAAATCATTCAATATGTGTAAAACACGTACAACAATGACTTATCTTGTAACTTGGCAAATTGGGATCTTGGGATAATCCTTTATTAATTTATAGCTATATATATGCAATCTCTATGAATGGTATGGAAATAGGAATAAATAGGGAATCTTTTGATCAATTGAATGCTCTTTGGTCTTTTTGTTTGGTATTCATAGGCTTTTATAGTTGAGGAATGAATGAGGGTTGATCTTATATTAATATGAATCTCTTTAGAGTAATAACTAAGATTAAATCACTTATAATGAACATTAGGTTACATTTTAATTCTAGATTAAATGAATTTATGGAATTGGACACTTTCATGAAGATAAGATAATAACATTGATGTTATTGCTAGACCCAAATGTTAATGTTCATGGATAAGGAGAATAAGTATAGGTTTAGAACTTGTAAATATTGAATCTAAGTACATTTTAAGCATTCTAGGGAAGATATAAGACTTGGGTCATCAATATAATTATATTCAGACTAAAAGATATGGGCTAAATGACCTAATGATAGAATAGGTGTGATTCTTCAGGAAGAAAGAAAGGTAGATAACTAAGAGAAGCAACCAAGGTTTGATTTTGTCAAGTGTATAAGATTGAGATGATATATAATCGTAAAATATAATCTATAAAGATAAAAATATAATCCAATTATGAATCATGTAGAATATAAGAGTACCGTGTCCAAGTAGATAGATTAATGTATATTGTAGTATGTGATAACAAAAGGCCCTAAGATGCATGATATGTATAATGTAAATGTCTAGAAATAAATAATACAAGCTCAAGGAAAAATCAATCACACACATAAGAGCACTCAATTCACACAAAATGAGTCTAAAGAGACTGAAAACAAGGTGCATATTCAAATGACACACACTCAAGAGAATGACATATTGAAATGTCGATTATAGAAAATAAATAAATATACAGTTGCATAGGGCCAACAAGAAAGAAACATATTCAAATGTTCCACAATAAATATAATAATAAATAATAAAAATAAACTCAAGGAAGTGACATTATGAATAAATGAAGTATACGTAATCAACATAAACATATCATATTAGTAGCTACTCATGTGTGTTATAAAAAATGTCATTTAACATATCATATTAAGTACATTTTGAAAGACATAAACATGATAATATGCATGTGTAATCATTAAGACATAAGATCAACATGATAATGTATAAATAATCATAAATAATATAACATGTATCAATTATGGTCAAGGAAGTAGATTCCCCCAACGTATTGTACCACATAAGAATATGAAAGGTCTAGCAATTACACATCCAAGTATCATGGGTTTGATATATTCCTATATCATACTCATGTACATGTAAAACATATAAGTTTATAGAAATAATAATATCCTATCTACTAGCATAAATCAAACATCATAGATTCCAAGGAGTTAGTAAGCATCTGAAAGATGAATATTTTTATATTTTCACATTTATTTGTATGTTTTTGTATTTTCGTGAATTTTTGAATTTTTTGGATATTTTGATTTTTCTTAAACAAAATATAATTAACCTATGATATCATATAAGGTACATTCATAAGTAGTTCCAAACTCATAATATGGTAAGTGAAATTGGTGATACTGCCAAGGAACATGTATAAGTGTCATATATAGAACTATAGAATATTTGGCACTCTCTTATTGTCTCATATGAATCTAAGTTCCTGAAGATGTAATATAATGAGTGGGGTTAATGATACCTATTTTTTCATGCCTTGAGGTTTTTTGGATACATTGTAATCATAAAATGTTTATGTGATATTAGCAACTGGGTAACTGGGTAGGTGTAGATGAAAATTATGTAGAATCCATTAGGTATCTCAAGTGAAATGGTATCTCAATTTTGGATAGCATAGGAAAGAGGAATTCCTATTTTTAACATTTCATATATGTTTAACCTTATCATGTTGTATAATTATCTATCTAGGAATAAAATTATCATGTTCAAGTGGATGTTCATAGGGAATTACAAAACTATGGCTACCTTATTAGTATGAATGTATTTAATAAACCCACACACTATGGAAGATAATATGTGTAATTTTTGTATCTAAGGTCATCCCAATAACATTTTAAATACTTGCATATATAGTATAGCTAAAATGTTACTAACTCTATGTGTCTAGACTAACTTATAAAGATAAATCAATCTCACCAATGACATGTTGTGAGGTCCTATTGAATGATCTGATTATTTTGGTTTAAAATTATAAATTATCATTTATATACCTCAAATGTGTAAGTATAATCATGATACATACATTATCACTAGCACCATTATCAATTATAATACTATGTATAGGCTGATGATCAAGGTATGATCAAATAAATAATTAATGAATATTTGAGTCATCATTTCCAATTTCAATTTCATCAAATGTAATAAAAAGTATTTGAACCATAAGAGGTATTATACATGGATAAGTGATAATAATACCATCTAAAGGGTGTCAATAATGTGATATAGGAGGATGTGCATTATATGTCATTCACACTTTTATATCTTCCTTAGAATGATATTGTAATAGATTGTTAAATATCTTATGGTTTTTTTAGACACCATATTATGAACTTGAGTCCTTTGGATGATCATCAAAGGTAATCTATTGGTTATCAACAATATCTTGGATATCAAGTTTTAAATTATAACCTATGTTTGTAGAATTCCCATGACATTTACTATAGTCACAATGTGAATTAACATCATATTGTTTTCATAGAGGTCAACTCATATTAGCCTTTATGGTAGGAAGGATAGATACTAAATGACACTCTAAAAACTTATAAAGTAATGAATTGGTGAGTTATGTTATCATGTAAATTATCTCATAAGTTCATTGGATAAGATGAACTGATACCTTACTGTGACACTTTATTAACCACTATGGTTCCTTCCTTTTTATGTTTTGTATGTTTTACCTTATAGCTTAGTTTTACATTAAATTTGGTAGTAAATGTATTAAATGTGTTTTTGTGTATACTTAAGCTTATTTTAATAAATTAGTTTCATTTCATGATATCAAATAACAAGCCATAATTCATTAAAAGATTTACACTTTTTAAAAATAATGGACTCATGTAATAGGGAAATATATATTTGTTTATATATGACTTGAAGATATTTATTTATCATTAGATTTTTCATTAGGGATAACATTGTTTTATATCTCAAAACATATTCATTGACAAGGTTCATTATTTCCTTATTTGATCTTAGCAATTTGTGCATATGACATTTTTTCAATGATATTGATAGAGAAATGTACTAGAAACTGGTCTACTAGGGATTTTAATATTTTCATGGATTAGGATATTAAATAATATAACCATATCAAATCATAGTCCTTTATGCTCCTTGGAAATAATTTTATCGAATATTTATCACTAGATCTATAATCAGGACATGTTGCCTAGAATAATTAGGAATGTTGTTCAAGATCATCCTTTCCAATTAAAAAATGTGAACTTTAGGGAAACAAAACTAGTTCGTAAAGGGTACAAAATTGTTCCAAGTGAATAAGGATTTGGTAATACATGTGATTCAATATCACCACTTGATATCAAAGCATTTTTTTCAATGATGGTAACTTTATCTTAAAATGTTTTGATAACCTGGAGAAGAGTTTGTATAGTGCACCCATTGGGGTTTACATTTGAGATTTGAGAATCCACTAAAGGGGATGAAAACCCCAATTTTTTTATTTAGTCATTTAAAGAGATAATTGAATTGTGCTCTTAATTATTTCAATTGAGGATGTAGAAAAAGTTATACTAGTTAAGGGCTTACCATTATTTGATGTGGATGCAGTAGCCTTAAAAAATTTGATGGTTTCTTTTTCATAGCATGTACAAATCCATTAATTAAGACATTATTTGTATTTATATTATTGAATAAGGATTATTTATCTTCCATTTATAAATGATTTTTCATAACATTTTTCATGTTTAAAAAATGCAAATATGGTGCCAAAATAAATCAAAAAGTTCAGATCTACAAATTAGTCAAATCAAAAATCATAGAAGACTAAAAAACATTAGAAAAATCTATGAATTGCATGAGAAGACACAAGGTTTAGGTTAATAAAATATTTAACCCTTTTAAACTTTTTTTATCAATTTAAATCTAAAGGGGTAGAATATCCTATAAATAGCGGTGAATAAAACTATTCTAGAGCATGTCATTGAATAGAAAATTCCAATGAATGAATATTATGATTTAAAATCTTATCCTAACTATAGAAAGTAAACTCAAAAGAGTATTTTTATTATATAAACATGAATAATATATAATATTTAGCTTATCTAAAAATACATAGGTAATTCAGATAAGTGCATAGGTAAAAATATGTAGGGAAAAGATTTGGATTTAATTCTCACATTTTAGAAATATTATCTATGGAGGCCTAAACACTTGTATAAACACAGAGGTCTTGATTGCAATAAAACTATGTAGTATGTAATATTCAATATATTTCAAAGTGACCACCTATATCCTTATAAATTATTTATCACCTTTTTGTTTATATATTATATTCACACACATAAGTTATCAATCATTGTTTATGACTAAAATGCTACCTCTTCACCTTAGGTATTTAAACCTTTCCAAACATGGGTTAGTTAACCTAGGTGTCAGTTTGAGTTCAAGGACTCCTCTATTAATTACTTATACATATATAGTTTATTCTCCAAGGAGGGCATCATACAAATGTAGTTATTCACTAGGTATTGGCTTATGTGTACACAATAATGAAATATACTTTGTTTAAGGGAAGGTAATGATATAACTTGTAACTTAAAAAATATTTCTCATGGGTTGTTCTTTTAGCTCTTTAGATATATAATATGATTGTTCTCATGATTGATATGAAATTAGGGAAGAATAGGGAGTAGACCTCAGTTGTCTAATTGATTGAGTGTTCTCGAATAGATGTTTGGTTTTAATTTGATATATCGATAATGTTTTAGCTTTGATATAGTATTATACCACTAATTTTATAAATATCTCATTGTATGGTTAAATTAAAAAATGGGTTAACCAATAGGATTTTAAATATTTAAAATTTAGATGAATTTTTAGGACTATAAATGTGATAAAAATATGGACACTTGCATCAACGTAAATGTCTCAATGTTGGACACAAGTGTCTGATATGATAGGAAATCCACTCAAAATTTAAAACTGATAGTGAATTATATATATAGTTTTCAATGTTTTTGTACATTTCAAGAGATTTAGGTCATTATAATTGATAGGTTTGGACTATCAGATAAATAGTTAGTTATAATATGATGATGAATGTAAGCCTTTCAATAGGAGGGAGGTCTAGAACTAAAGGGTAGAATAATATTTATCAAGTATACATGGATGAAAATCTATATAAATTATATTTAAGAATCTCCAATAAATATTCATGAAAATTATAGCTTATCCTAACTTTTTCATTAGTTATAGAGTTTTAAAAATATTTAGGGAGCCATAAATATAAAAACAAAATAGGAAAAAAAAATTTACAGGTACTATGTTATTTTTATTTTTTATTTTTATTGCAGTAGCAGTTTTTATTTATTTTAGTTGTAGTAGAGTTTTAAAAAGAGATACTTCATTTATGTAGAAAGTAAGGCCATTAAGGAAAGGGAAAAAGATAAATGTTAAGATTTAATGTGGACAAAGAATTATTTATCCCTACCCACCTTCACCACTCACTCCCTATAAAACATTATAATAGAAACATTTTATCTCATGAGTTATTATTTGTTGTTGTTGTTGTTGTTGTTGTTGTTGTTGTTGTTGTTGTTGTTGTTGTTGTTGTTGTTTCTTTTTTTCCTTTAGAACACAACATTGAATTACAAAATGGCATATAAAACCTATAGGACAAAATATAGGAAAAAATATAAACTTCAAAAGATAATTACCCTATATTCCTTCATCCTCAAGTGATTACTTTTACTTTTATCATTATAAAGGAAAAAATATACCCTTTTTGGGTGTATATAAAAATTTAAAAAAATGTGAATGATCAAGTGAAAAATAATACAAATGGTGATACTATTATGAAGGAAAGAAAGTGTGCATTTTATATAACTAGAACCTAGAACCATTAAGCATGCTACTGAAACTCTAAAATATTTTTGAATTATAAACCACAAAAATTAGAAAAGGAAAATAATATGTAATTTATTGATCACTTTTTGAATAAAATTATTTTATTTCATTAAACCATTCGATACTAAGTAACATTGAATTATAATTTTTTTTTTCACTATGAGAAAGAAAAATACTAAATTGGATACACATGATACAAGAAATGGGATGAGATTGCGATGTGATGCATGATACATAAGTAAACTATGTGTGAATACTTACAATTATTTACACTCATTTTTCGTTTGGGTTTCTAATATTTTTTAAAGGAAGTAAAATCCACATCAATTCTAAAAATAATTTCCATATAATATTTGAACATGAAAGTAGAAACCAAACAATATAAAAATTTGTATGTATATCCCAATTTCACTAAATAAAATGTAATATAAGATATCATTCATATCTAGACTTAGCCCAATGTAACAAAAATAATATTTTAGAGGCATTTTACAATTTCCTTGCCATCCTAATTATAGTTACCAATTTCTCACCATTCCAACTCTATTAACCTTTCATACATACATTGTTCATGAATTAATCCCACCTTGTAGTAAACAATATAAATGTGTTGACAAAATTGGATATGTGGCTACCAGTTGCCAAGTGATTCATATAAATAATAGTTTCCAACAACATATTAGTTGATGTAAATACAAATTTCCTTGCATAACAACAATTTGAAATATTAAATCTATTTATCCAGTGCTTATAATATAATTTTAATTTGGGGTTTGACCACAATAATTAAATATTGCCCATTTTACACACATTAAATCATAATTATTTAATTTACTCATAAGAAAGAATATTTATAGTTCCATTAAATAAAATACATCAAAAAACTATATTTAAATAAATAATAATTTAATAATAATTATTATAAATGTGATAATTGATTAAGTCATTAGTACACAGCTAAAAAGGACATTTGCATTATATTATGTACTTTAAAATGGTTTGTATTCTATCTCTAGATTATATACCAATATAGTGCTTGACATATGTTTTTAAGCTTTTGAAATGATATGATTTATACTAATGCGATTAGTTTTTGATTGGTTATATAAATTATGTCAATTGAAAAATAGTCGCTCTCCTTTAATGTTCATGTCAATGATTTTATTTCTCATTATATTTTTTAATTCTTTATTAAGTTTTGATACTAAAATAATATGGTGCCAAATTAAAAAAAACAATATGGATTTCATTGTTTTCCTTTTAACATTTTAAAATAAATTTAATGAACATAAAAAATTAATAAAATACGTAGCCTTAACTAAAATTATCTTAAATATGAATACGATATAATACTTATCTTATCTTCAAATGCATAGGTAATTTTGAGAAGTACAGAGGTGAAAATAGATAGGGACATGATCATGATCTAGTCATCATATTTTGAAAATATTATTTCTAGAGACATAGAAACTTACACTGACGTAGCTATCTTGATCCTAATTGAATTATCCAATATATAATATTCACTATATTTTTTATCCACCACGATTAGGTTTATGTATTTTCTATCAAATTTATATTGATATATTTTATTGATGTGCGCAAGTTTTCGATGATAGTTTATGAATAAAATTGTATCTCTTTACCTTAGGTCTTTGAACGTTGCCTAAAAGGGGTTATTAGACTCATAGTGTCAATTTGACCTCAAGGACCCCTCTATTAACGAGTTTCCTACCTTGTAAATAATCCAAAGAGGGCTTCATACACATGTTGTTCTCCCCTAGGTGTTGACTTGTGTACATGCACTTGAGGGTTTAATATATTATATTCAAGGGCATGTAATGATATAGCTTATAACTTGAAAAACATTTCTCATAGGCTATTATTTGAGTTATTCATACATGCAATATGATTATTCTAATGATTGATGTGAAATTAGGATTACCTCAATTGTACAATTGATTGACTAGTTTTGAATAAATGCTTGATTTTTATTTGATATATGTATATGGTGTTGGCTTTGATTTATATTTATAGCACACATTTTGGAAATATTTCATGGTATGGTTTAATAAAAAAATAGAATAAGCTATAAGATTTGAAATATTTAACATGTAGATGACTTATTAGGACTAGAAACGTTATAAAAATATGAACACTTGCATCAAAGTGTCTCTTTGTTGGATGCACGCGTTTGACATGCAAAGAAAGCTATTGAGAATATGAAATTGATAGTGAGTGATTATATATATATATATATATATATATATATATATATATATATATATATATATATATATAAGGTTTCATACTTTATTTATAGTTTAATAGATGTAGATCATCATAAATGACAAGTTTAAACCATAATATAAATAGTTAAGTATATAATATGATGAATGTAATATTTTGGGAAGTAAGGATGTCTAGAACTAAAAATTATGATAAGTATATGTCAAGAATAGAAGGCCGAGATACTATATAAATTAGATTTTAGTGTCTATAACAAATATTTTTTAAAATTATATCTTCTTCCACATTTTTCATTAGCTATAGAGTTTTATGAATATTCATGGATCTATAAAAAAAAATAGGAAAAGATAAAATATAGGTACTATGCTATTTTTATTTTTTCTTGCAGTAATATTTTGAAAAGAGCTACATCATTTGTATATAAATTAAGGCCAATTAATGAAAGAAAAAATAAAAATATATGTTAATATTTGATGTGTACAAAGAACTATTTATCCCTACCCACCTCCGCCTCTCCCTCCCGCATAAAAAACACTATAATAAACAAATTCATCTCAATAGCAGTAGCAGTAGTAGCAACAACAACAACAACAACAACAGTAAGTAGTAGCAGTAGCAGTAGCAGTAGCAGTAGCAGTAGCAGTAGCAGTAGCAGTAGCAGTAGTAGTAGTAGTAGTAGTAGTAGTAGTAGTAGTAGTAGTAGTAGTAGTAGTAGTAGTAGTCATTAACATTATTATTTCTCCAAAACACAACATTGAATTTAAAAATGGGACCCAAAACCTATGACATGAAATATAAGAAGAAATATAAACTACAAAAAAGAATCACCTTGTATTATCTCAACTTCAATAAATTAATTTTATCATTCTAAAGGGAAATTCTACCCATTTTGTATGTAGAAAAAAAAATTAAACAATTACAAAAGAGCAAATCAAATATAGTACAAATGATAACAATGTAGTGAAGGAAAACAAGAGTGCATTTTGTAGAACTAGAACATAAAATAATAAAACATTCTATTGATACTCTAAAATAATTTTAAAATAGAACCCACATAAATGCAACCCCCTAAAAAAAAATTAAAAAAAAAAAAAATACTATGTACTTTCTTGACAACTTTGTGAGGCAAAAAACTATTATTTTTATTAAACCATTCAATAATAATAAACATTGAATGATAATTTTGTGTTTTACCTTGAGAAATAAAAATACTAAATTGTATACAAGTGATACCAAAAATGGGATGAGATTTTTGAACAATGTGATGCATAATACATAAGTAAACTATGTGTAAATACTTGTAATTATCTACACTCATTTTTTGTATAGCATATTAATATTTTTTTAAATAGTTAAAATCCACATCAATGCTAAAAGTGTTTGAATAAAAGATTTTAACATGAACATAGAAACCAAATAATATTAAAAATAGTATGTATATATCCCAATGTTGCTAAATAAAATGAAATATAAGATGCCATTGGTATTTGGAATTCTTCCAATGTAAATAAATTGATATTTTAGAGACATTTTAGAATTTCCTCACCATTCCAACTATAGTTACCAATTCCTCATCATTACAACTCTAATAACTTTATTTCACATGTTGTTCATGAATTAATTCCACTTTTTAGTATATTTAAATATGATGGGCCACTTAGATATGGGGCTACTAGTTGTCAAGACACTAAGATCAATATAGTGTTCAACATCATCTTTGTTGAGGGAAATTAAATTTCCTTGAACAAAAAAAAATCAAAATATAAAATTATTTTATCTGATGCTCAAAATCTAATATTAATTTGAATTTTGATGACATAATAGTTAAAGATTGCATGTTTTACACAACAATTAAATCATAATTGACTACACTTCTTAAAAGAAACACTATTTAGAGTGTCATTAGAGAAAAAAATATCAAAAAATTATATTTAAATAAATAATAATCTAATAATAAAGATTATAAATGTTATAACTAATTAAATCATTAGTGCACAAATAAAAAAGTATAGTTCTTATAGATAACATCTCTAGAAAACTAACCTACTAATAAGTAGCTCACACAGAGTACATAAAGAAGGACATTTAATACTATGACTTGGTTTATGTGGTCCAACTACCAATCTAAAGATTACCACATGCTCTAATTGCTCAACTAATTTATGATATCAAATCAAAATATTTTTTCCTTTTCTATCATTGATGGCTAACCTGTTAATTTCTACTCATGTTTTATTTTGTTAGACCACTCACCTATCTCCTGAAAAGTGTAATGAACCTTTGGTGAGTATAATGTTCCACATAATAATTTTATTCTCAATACCTGTATATTGATTCATACTAGTACCATTCGACTCATCTAGAAGATGTGGAACCTAATCCCATAACCGCTACACACTACTAGATGGATTGAGTGGTAGAATGAGGACATTATATGCACTAGCTCGTTATTCAACCACCATGGAAAACATGTCACCCAAATATATAATAATTCTAAGGAGGCCATGCTCAAGGAGCTCAAACATGTCTCTGACTTTCTTGAGTTTCATCCTTTAGACATACAATTGCATAGGTTGGTTACCTCCATCAAACAAAACCTTAAAGTGGTGGATAGTCATGCAGCTAAAGGCATCAAGATCCACACATGGAAACATTAGCTCAAAATTGGTGACAAACCTTGGAAATAGTTATTTAAAGCATTCAAACCAAAGAAAACTCATAAGAAAATTAAATTCATTGAAGTGGCCAAATTCTAGCTTACCTCATGTTTAGTTCTCTCCTCGACCTTGATTAAGAATTAAAAACAAGTTTTACATGCCCAAATTTTCATGGATGAGCAGTCAAAGATCTTCAAAATTACCTCAAAGTGGTGCCTCATAAGCTCAAGCCAACTGATCAAAATCTCAATGATTTCCTACTAACCTTGTAGTATCTTATAGAGGATTTGAAATCTATGAGTAATGATAAAGGCCCCAACCTCAATGGATTGCCTATAACATTTTATAGATAAACTTGGGATTTCAATATTCCTAACTTGTTGAGAGTCTACAAAGAAGCCTTATAGAGTTAGTCTCTTGGACACATAATCAATCGAGGTAATATTATTTTTCCCAAAGCCAAAGAACCTAAGCTTCTTACCAACTGGAAGATGATAACCCTACTTAATGTATCTTATAAAGTTATCTCCAAAGACCTCTCCAAATCCATTCAACTAATCCTACCTACCATTATTAGACCATAACAAATAAAATTTATTAGAGGAAGATATATTTTTTATAATCTTATTATGGATTGAGAAAGCATGGCTTTGGCCTACTCCTCTCTTCAGAGAACTATTTTTCTTAAATTGGACTTTGAAAATATTTATGAAAATATTGAGATGCATGTTATTCTTTCCATTCTCAATGATCTTGGACTTGGACCCTATTTTATTTATGCGATGTAAACTTTGCTTCATGATTCCTATACATATCTCACAATCAATGGGTAGAAAACCTCTTAGATAAAGCTCTAGTGTTTTTTTCACCAAAGTTTTCCCCTTACTCTAGTGCTCTATGTTTTAGTTGTTGAAGCCCTAAGTTACCTATTAGCTTCTCAGGCTTTACAAGGGATCATTCATGGAATTGTGTTACCTGATTCCCTATCAAATAATCAATAGCCACTTTGTATATGGCACCTTTCTCACACTTGAAGATTAATAGTAAATTTTTAATGAAGCTATTTAATTCATAGATATATTTTGTCTATATTGTAGCTCCATCCTTCAATGGAGGAAAAACTAATGTTTTTTTAAAAGTATGATGCATGTGCCTGAGTTGCTTACGAATTATAATTGGTAGTAGATTTCTTAGGGGGTGTAATTCAACTTCTTGGGCATCCCCTTCACTTTTGATTTCTCATCATCTCAGATTTGGAAATATGTCCTCAAGAGTATTGAAAGGAAGATTGAGTATTGGATCATCAAGCCCCAATCTCTAGTAGGCAAGTTCTAGATTTACACCAAGATCTTGATTTCCACTCATGTTTACTATTCCTCTTACTTGGCCGCCTCCAAAGCCTCTTATTATATTCTCTCCAAGCTTCTCCAAGATTTACTCTTGGCCAAATATAATAGGGATCAGGGTTTTCATCAGTTGGCCTAGTATATTTTTGCCTTGCTCATGATAAAGTTGGCATGGGCATCATTGACAACTATCATCAAAGTATAGATTTGTGTATTAAATGGGTTGTTTTGTGTTATTGAGGGCAATGAGTCTTGGAAAATTAGACTCTAATATTGTATGTCTTTGGGATCTCCCTATGTAAAAACTAGTTAGTAGAATACTATATTTCAATCCCTCCTCATCACTAATGTTCTTATTAAGTTTATAGGCTTATTTGTAGATAAAATTATATGGAAGGTTTTTAAACTAGTCAAACCCAAATTGAAGTAGGTAGGGGATGGATTTCACACAATGTTATTTTTTAATTATCAAAACTTATGGTGGTATCTTATTCGCACTAATTCTTACATCACCCTAGTTGATTTATCTAGTATTAATTCTCTACAATTATTATGTAAAACAATTTTAACTATCTATGATTTTGTTACATCTAGAGTCCAAATTACATAGATTAATTTAAAAAATAAGTTTTAATTAATTAATTTTGACTTATATTCTATCCTTCACATTTAGGAATTACTACCTGATGTTATGATTTATAAGCTTTGCCTACAACCTCCTAAGGCCTAATAGAAAGAATGGAGTTGTAAATGTGATACACACATTAAAAGCTACTCTCTTAAGCTTATTTATTAGATGATGAGTATGTTCTATCTAGATCTAAAAATGATCAATAGGTATTGCGTCCTTCATCTCTCTCCCAAAACATGGCTCACTTTTCAAGCTTGTATGTGGTACCCCAGCCTTGATCCCAATCTGGCTCATTTTTTATGGTGCTTCATTTAATATAGGATCTCCCTTGATTAGAGACCACTCCACCTACATAATATTGAGCCCTTTTATATGGCTTGAAAGTGGTCATATTATTTTAAAAATCTATTTTGGTTGTCATAAATCTCAATGTACTTGAAGATGGATTCATTTTCTATTCCAACCGTATCATCTTGAGCTCTTCTCTTAGTATCAGGTAATTTTAGGGGACTTTTCTAATTGACTAACTTTTATTGTCTTTTTATGGAAATTATTTTATCCTATCATCCTCTTTTAGCTTTAGATAGCCAAAAATAAAGTTATTTTCAATCATGAGGATTGTGGAATCATATTTTTTGTTAATGAAAATGTTGCTTTTATTTCATCAGTTTAATTGTAGATTCAATCTCAGGCTAAGAATATTTGTAATATACAAGACCTCCTCAACCACTAGCAGAGTTCCCTATGCACTATGAGTATAATTTTATTGGATGACGCTCCTTGCAGTCCCCCTTGACCTCTTCCTAGGAGGTATAAAGTTAGAAGTCAATCTTGAATTAGGGTCCACTTTTTTCCTTCACCTCCCCTAGGGGTTGGATGAAGTTCTCATGGAAATTCTAATTTAGGTCCTTCACTATGGTCTTTGACGAGTGTTATTTTTCTTGCATAGTCCACTAATGGTTATCCTATCATTATTCATGATGACCCACTGGAAGCCTAGGATGCTCTAGAGATTCTTGATGTGGAACTACCTATTTGGTTAGTGCTTCCTAAGGATGACCCTCAAACTCTGCCTCTTGGGGTGATTGTTGTGATTATTTTTTTGGTTGGTTATTATTATTTTCTCTATTATGCTCTAAAAAAATATTTTTGATGTTTTGAGATAGCTATTTTCTCCAACATGGAGTATGGGCCATGATTTATCTAGATATATTACTTTGTAACCTTGTGTAATTATATTTTTTTGTTTAATAAACTATGAATAATTATAATAGTAAAAAAATAATAATTGTATCATATTTATAAATTTAAAATGATTCTAATTCTCTTTCAAGATTCCATACTAATTATTAAAATATTATATTTTTTCACCTTTACCTATTTTTCCTAGCTCTAGAGTCTCTTAACAACCGCTAATTAGAACTTAATGCATATAATTAAAATTTTAAACTATTAAATTTTAGCTAAACCAAAGAAAAAAGTTGTCTCTCCATTTCATTTGTCTCTCTTCTCTATATTTTCTACTTTTCTTTCTAGACCACCTTAGGTATGTTTGATGCTTCAATTATTTTTTACTATAATTATTGTCTTGTATATCATCCACTATTTTTAACCCTAGTTTTTTATTCATTTATGGTTATCAAGGTGCCATGACAAAGTCAGTTTTAGATTTTTTATATTCTTTTTCACTACATATTTATAATACCTAGTGTCTCAATTCATAATGTCTCCATGTCAAAAAACAAATTTACGGATGAAAGTAGGTCAAGATTATTAGTGGGAATTGGAAAACAAGGCCTACTTAAGGTGTGGATTCCTTTGTGGTTTATTATGGATGTATTTCATTCCCATGTATTCATCCAACTTGATTTCCACTCAAATATTTCTTATTGTAAATGATGGCACCCATAATCAAACATTCTTCATGTGTGTTATTGGCCAGCCTTATGATGTGATAATGCACTTAAAAAATCACTTTTAAATTTATAGTCCTAATAGGTATGAATGGAAAATATTAAGTAGAGATCAACATATGCATCTTTGAATTTAAGGTTTTATAAATAGTAACACTTAAGTAGGGAGATAGATATAAAAAAGAGGCAATCATGTGTCTTTGCTAGTGATTAATTTTTTCAGATTATATTCATTGAGTCGTCAAAAAGGTAAAAAGATGTCAAGTTAAAATGTCCTAAGTTTAACATACAAATCGGATATTGTGTCTATTATCTCTATATATTTACATGTTATAAGATAAAAGGTTGGGGGAGTGAAGAGAGGCATTAGGGGAAGGTTGTCATTGTGAGTGTGGGAACACTTTTCTTCTTTCCTATGTACTATTATTATTTGTCATGTGTCTTTTATGCTCTTTTGTATCTATAGATGTTTAATACATCTTATTTTTTAATTATATGTGTTTCTATGTATATATATAAATTAATATGTGACAATATTTACATGTTAAATTGATGATATATAATATTTTATTAAAAATGTGTATTAATAACATAAACCAAATAAATTACAATATAACATAACAAATAAAATTAAAAAAGATCTTATAAAATTTGAATGTGAAAGATGAAAAATAATTATAATAAAACATATAAAATTTTAAAATAAAATAAAATAAATATTAACAAGAGGGATACTCAATTACCTACATTTTATATAAAAATAAGTTTAATTACTAGTCTATTAGTTCAATTGTGTATTGATAATTAAAAACCTATTATGGATTTTGAATAAAGTTTAAAGCACAAAAGAACAAAGGAGGCAACATAAATAAAATAAAATTTATTTTGGAAGAAAGATAAATCAAAATTCAAGAGAAGAGATTAAAAAGATATAATAAAATAACTAAAAATGATAAATTAAATTTGTAAACTAATTATATCACTCAAACAAAAAGTTAATTTAATGTGAAAATAAAAGAATTAAAATAGGAGGATAAGTTTATAATTATTTTGTGAGGTAAATAAACAAATCAAATTGAAAATAATGATGAATAAAGATATATTAAATTAAATAGAGATTATATTAAGGAATAGCTTCTTTGTTTACTTTCATTTTTTTTTTAATCCTTTGCATAGGTAGTTAGTTGTTAGGTAATGTTTTATGGTTCTAACTCTCAACCCATGGGGCTTGTTCCAATTTATTGCACTTTTATACTCTGGTTCCTAGTCCCTCCAAAACTAAGATTTTTACCATATGAAATAAAAAAGAATGAGATAAATTATCATATGTAAATATAACATGTTGGTCAATTTAAGAATCAAGACATGTTAACTAATCTCTTAGAAAGTTATCAAAAGTATCCACTAAGTGACATTTCTTATTAATTATAATTTACATATAAAGTATTTTTTTTCATGTTAGCCTAATTTCTTAGTAGGCATATGTTTTTTTAATATATACATTCTAATTGTAATAGACTTATACATTTTATCTTTTCAATAATTTTCCTTGTAAGTAAATTTTTTATTCTCACTTGCTACATTTTTGTGAAAGACTTTACTTATTTTTAGTTTGTTAAAAATTGATTTTATTTTTAGATTGTAATCACTTGACTAAAATTTGAAAACTATAGATATTAACACATGAGATATAATTCCATTCATTTGATACATCAAATGTACCATAAGTAAATAATTTAATGGATTTTCAGTAGTAGACACTATAATATGTTTAAAAATAGTATTTTTTTAAAACACATAAATGGCAATATAATATTAAAAGGAGATCCTCCGTACACACTATCATATTATATGATAAATATTTTATTATATCCTAAATCATCCTAATATTCTATTATATCCTAAATCATCCTTATTGAATCTAAGACAATAAATAAATTCATGATACAGAAATTCAAATTTTATCCTTTATTCTATCTTTTTTATTTTTATCTATGAAAATTCTTTTGAAAAGAGGTTTACTTAAAGCTTTATATATAATATAAATTTTATCAAAGATAATTTATATGTAACCCTTCATTCTCTTCCTTATGTCAATTATTTTTAAAAATAAATAAATAAAATGAAACTAAAATCATTATTATTTGGATAAGCTACATACTCCAATAGAATGTTGTTATATTTTTATTTGTCTACCATTATGTTGAAATTTTTATTATCACTTAGTTTATTGTTATGTTTTAGAAATAGGATTTTGATGATATTCAAAATTTGATTCAAAAGATTTATTAATTAATTACAATTTATAGTACCTCTTATCAATTCAATCTTATTTAATTTAATGATATTTCAAATACCACATTTTAATTTTTTGGATAGATTTGATGAGTGTCCTTGGATTATTGGATAATTAAAAAACCTAAACTTCAAATATTATTTTTAGGAAAATATTAAAAAATAAAACATTATTTTTAGAGGTAAATTAATAATATTTTATTAATATAATATCTTCTATATTTTTCATAATAACATGATCACTAAGAAGGTAGTGAATTATGTACACAACATTTTTGTGCAAAAATAATTATCTATGATGGTTGATCTATGAAACTCAAAATTATCTTGGAACCATTATAATGTAGAGATCTATTCTCACTTTTTATAGTGTTAAAACTTATTTTCATCAATTTTTTGAATCATGGGTAATTGATGTGTTTGGACATTACTTGAGCATATTCTTTTCTAAAATTTTCATAATATTTTTTTAATGAATTATAGATTTCATCAAACATCTAGTATGGATTGGGTACAACTCTCATTAATGATAAAAATTAATATAGTAGAAAAGATAATTTGGATTTTACTATTTCATTTTTGTAATTCATCTTTGTAAATTTAGTAATTAATATAAGTATATGTTTTCGTTAATGGTTTTTTCTTGTTGTTTATTGATTTAAGAAAACCTAACATGCGTAAATTTCATAACAATTTTGATTTGAAAGTGAGACCACAAATCATCAAAGATAATTGTGAAATAATATTTAAATATATATAATAAATTTTAAAACAAATTAATATAATCAAAATAAAAATATTTCAAACACCTGCTAAATATTAGATAATAATTTATCATCACCAATACTATATAATAAATTGAATTGGAAAGTATCTAATGACATGTGTGTGTGTGTGTGTGTGTGTATGTGTGTGTGTGTGTGTGTGTGTGTGTGTGTGTGTGTGTGTGTGTGTGTGTGTGTGTGTGTGTGTGTGTGTGTGTGTGTGTGTGTGTGTGTGTGTGTGTGTGTGTGTGTGTGTGTGTGTGTGTGTGTGTGTGTGTGTGTGTGTGTGAGAGAGAGAGAGAGAGAGAGAGAGAGAGAGAGAGAGAGAGAGAGAGAGAGAGAGAGAGAGAGAGAGAGAGAGAGAGAGAGAGAGAGAGAGAATGCACACATCATAAAAAATGTATTGGGAAAGGTTATGTATAGCCTAGTGGATGAATGTTAGGGAGCATCCATAAAAGTTACCATTAAGTATAGTCTCACATGGAAAAAGTGTGTGCATAACCTATAAATTAATATAACATTGGTCAAAGGGGACAAAGTTATTTTTTTAATTTATTTATTTTTGAGGGGAAAGGTGGGTGCCTTTGCACCCAAAAAAATCCATTGAATAATAAATTGTACAAAATGGATACATGGAAGGAAAGTAGAAAAGATTCAATGTAGATATCTTGGGATCAATAAATGTAGCATGCATGGAGGAGGAAATGATGAATATTTATAAAAGCTTTTAGAAGACATAAAAATCAATCTAACTAAAGAGATACCAAGAAATGGGAGTTAAAAAAATATATAAATACCCAAATGACCATGTGAATAAACACTTAAACATGGAGAGAAAGGAAGATAAGGACAACATGAAAAATATTGTACATTTAGGAGAATAGATATAACAATTTAAGAGGTGAATATGCTGAAATTTATATCCTAGTATATCATAGAATATTTTATAATTGTTATTATGAAAAAATTTATATATTTCCTAATGAATGTGAGCATTATGAATAACCTAAGTGTTTTTTTCTATGGTTGGATGATTATATAATGTATATGAGTATTATAATGGATAATTTATGAAGCATAATGATATTTTCATATATTTGTCATAATGGGGGATTTGTTGATCTCTTACTTCATTTCATATGATAATTCAAGTTATTTTTTCAAATTATATTTAAATATATGATTTTTTAGTTTTAGAAAAAAAATTAGGAAAAATATTAGAATAAAAATATATTAAAATTTTTGGGACCATTACAGAGACTCTATTTAAATTGTGTGTGAATATTAATATAGTGCAAGATGTTTAAATGTGACTAGTTATTTAAATTTAAATACTATATTTATATGGATAAATAATGTATATATAATGGGATATATATTCCATGAAGATGGAACACTAAATATAATTTATGAATGGATTAGGTTTTGACTAGGTTGGAGGTGCTATAAGGATTCGTGTAAAGATGAAAATAAATATTTAAAGGGTTGTTTGAGAAAGAGGAGGAAGTGTGTGATATTTTCGATGTTATAGATAGTTATTTGTGCTATGTACATAATGAATATGTGAGAAATGAATCTTGTTGATGTTGAAAGTACCAATGTAGAATGAGAATAAAACATGACTAACTGTAATATTATAGGAGTGTGATCCAATGAGAAGGAAGAATAGTATAGTGAATAATACATAGTCAATTTAAATTTGATTATGGTGAACCAATAAGGGGTTGAAATAGGTGTGCAAGTCCTAAAGAATACATAGATGTAAAACTATTTTAATTCATTTATTATGTGTGTATTGATTCTTATAAATAAATAGTTAGTGGAAATGAATTGAGATATTATAAATAGTTTATCTTAATATGGGAAGTGGTAAAGTGATAAAAACAAAGTATGAAAAAGAAGTTAGAATATGACTACTCAATTGATGAGTGTGTGTATGGAAAAAATAATTGAAGGGAGTAAATTGTGGACTATATTGGTTACTAACACTTGAAATTTATTAAATCCTAATATTATCAAGAAAGGAGGAAAAAATAAGTATGGATAGGTATAGAGAAAACTATTTAAGTAACATTTAGTGTATCATGGGTGGACATATTAATTTTTATATTTTATCTAATTGGGATCATGATTTATTTCATGTAACCTTTAATTATTTAATATTTTATCACGTTCTAAACACTAAAATATTGTTTAGACACTTGATAATGTCAATCTTGACATACATTTATTCTACATGACTTGTTTATGTTTATGATGAACTTGAATTAGTATTGTATTTAAAATTATTTCATATAAATAAAATATAATGAACTAGGGTGTTGTAAATACAATTTTAAATAGAAAAATAAATCTAAAAATATATATTTGATAAATAAAAATATAAATGAGTAAGGCTAAACTATGCAAAAGAGAGATAAACATAACATTCTAAGTTATTAGTTGACTGAACAAGAAAACAAAATGTATGAATAGATAGAATGTCAAAAACTAATAAACCTTATATAAGTTAATCCTAGGTGACCTCAAGGATAGGAATGTCTAGTAAAGGATAATATAAAGTTCCAATACTATCCATGTTCTTTTATGATGTATTTTTAAAAATTCTTGAAATTTGGGAAGAATCAGGGGTGACAATGAAAATTAGGTTTTCTTGTGCTGATTTAATCTTCAAAATTATGCAAATACCTATTATGTGCTTTACTAAAGTTGAAAAACCTCTCTTTATGACACAAATATACAAATGATATGAATAAGTATATGGGATTAGTCGCTCAATGTGTGATATACCTTAACACCCCAATATGTTGAGTGTTTGTTATATACCATTATTTAGAATAGGGATCAAACCTCATTGTAGTTATCTACCATAAGTGATTTGTTAAATTATTATCCCTTTACTATATGAATGCATTTAAAATATCCATCAATATTTGATCATGTGGGAATCATGTTTCATAAAACTATCTTGAGACTTGGATAAGTACTGCTTGAAGTGATTTGAATCTGATTTGGGAAGAATAGGAAACTTTTGATCAATGTGCACTTGTGTTAATAAGCCTTGTGGATTGAAACTACTAGTTGTGAAATAAGCCATTTGAATTTATATTTATAATAATCTTATAGAGATTAAAACACAGTAGGAAGTTTAAAAATAAGAATCCCAACCTTACAAAGCGTTTCATTTTTAAATATGACCATTAGCAGGAATTGGTCAAAAATGTTGGATAATGACAAGATTGATGATCATTATTTTCCCTATTAGTTTTTTTTTCCTATAATGAAACATGATAGAATTTAGGTATGGACTATGGAATAAATATTCAAAGAGGTGTTTTTGGCAATCATAACATATATGTTTGTAACATATGATGGTTATAAGATAAAATAAGTCCTCTTTTAGGCTTAAGATAGGTCAAAATGGTGAAATAGGTGTCAATGAAATGCATAATTTAATTAAATATAAAACTGGATAAAATAGGCATTATCAAGTATTCATTACCATATTTAGGTTACCACATGCCTCCACCCCTACCCACCCCCTCCCCCACTCCTCTTAGGCTTAGGATAGCTCTAAATGGTGAATAGGTGTCAATTAGATGCATAAGTAAATAAAGGAAAAAAATGTGTAAAATAGGCATGATCAAGTATTTGTGACCATATTAAGGTTACTAAATCCTACCTCCTCCCCCAACTTACAAATTTGGAAACCTAAAAAACACATGAATTAGTTATTTCATTCCTTTGAAAACTATAATTTTAAAACTTGAATTTGAAATTTGGAAACTTTGATAGAATTTTTACAAGTTTTTATTTGAAATAAACTTTACTAGAAGCATAGTGTGATGTGGGAAAAGCATTTGATTGTCTAAATTTTGTCAAATAAAAAATAGATGATCTTATGTTATTTTTTAAATTCCTCATTTTGATGTGATACTACAAGACTATGGCACTAAAGTATGAAACAATGACATGGATTTAATTTTGTTTACTATAATGTATTTTTCATAATTTTTATGAAATTAAAAAAGGTAAAATAATTTAGCCTTAGTTTATCTTATCATAAATATGAAGAAGATACAATACTTAATTAACATTAAAATCCATAGTTAATTTTGATAAGTGCATGGGTGGAAATATCTAGGGACATGATGAGGATCAAGTTGTCATATTTTGAAAATATTATTTCTAGAGGCTTAGATTCTTGCATCAATGTAGGCATCTTCATTCCAATATAACTATCTGATATAGAATATTCACTATATTTTTTAGTGACCACCTAAATTACTCTAGATGTTATATCTTATTTTAGTTAATATTTTTATTCATGCACATAAGCTATCATTATTATTTATGAAAAAAACCTATCTCTTCACCTTAGGCTTTTGAACATTGTCAGTAATGGGTTAGTGGAATCATAGTTTCAATCTGACCTCAATGACCCCTTTTTTAATGAGTGTTACCTACATATTCAACATTTCAATGAGGTCTTCATACATATGTTTTTCTCCCCTAAGTGTTGACTTGTGGGTGCACAAGGGTGCTATATACTAGATTCAAGGGAATCAAATGAGATAACTTGTAACTTGACAAAAATTTATCATGGTCTATTATTTGAATGGTTTATACATGTAATATGATTATATTGATGACTGATATGAAATTACAAAATAACGTGAAGTAGACCTCAGTTGTACAATTGATTCACTGATTTTGAATAGGTGCTTGATTTTTATTTGATATATGGATGATGTGTTGGATTTGATTTGTATTTATAACACACATTTTATAAATATCTCATGGTATGGTTAAATTAAAAAATGTGTTGAGCTAATGGATTGAAAATATTTAAATTTTAATTTAATTTTTATGATTTAAAACATGGTAAAAATTTGAACACTTGCATTAATGTAAGTATCTCTATGTAGGATGCAAGTGTCTGGCATGCTAAGAAGTTTAATAAGAATATGAAATTTATAGTGAAGGATATATATAGTGTTACAAAATTATTATATAATGCGAGAGATATAGGTGATCATAAATGATAGGTTTAGATAATAAGATAAATAGTTAGGCATAGAGGATGACAAATACAAGCCTTTTCGATATATGGAGGTCTGGAACTAAAAAGTATGATAAGTATTTGTCAATTATATAAGTTTGAGATGCTATATAAATTAGATTTTAGTTTCTACAATAAATATTCATTAAAATGATAGCATCTTCAAAAAAATTCATTAGTTATAGATATTTATGAATATTTGTGGAGCCAAAAATATAAAAACAAAATAGGAAAATATAACTTGTAGGATTTTGTTATTTTTACTTGTAGTAATATTTTAAAAAGAGGTACTTGGGAAAATTTATACAAATGCACCTGGACAATACTTCTTTTTCTCACACCAACTTTTCTAGAAAAATGGTTAATGTTGACACCTCAAAGCATCTACTTGAAAAAACTATCCTGAAAGTAGTCGACCACTCATGGACCAACCCCTAGACTATGAAGGCTTGTTGTTTTTCTGACACAATTTATTTAACATAGGTCATTTGACTAAAGACTATATAAACATTTTTTAAATGAAGGAAACTTTCTAGTCATCAAACTTCTTCCCTACCCACCTCACTATGAATGCCCATGAATATAAAAGTGACTATGCAAAGTAATATTTAGATGAGCGTAAGATTCCCACTCTAAATGATGACCAAGATTAATTTCTTGACATAAAAGGGGATTCCAAGACATACCCTTCAACTTTGAATGTGATGGGTTTGGACTCGGTATTGAAAAACCTTGTTCTAACTTTAACTAGGAGAATTAATCTATAGACTAAAACACAAAAGATATAATGATCAGATGTGGCTTTAGTCATAGATAAATCTCATCCCTTTTAATATTTTGAAATTTTAATATCATTATCGATAGAATTTGTATAAGACAGGGCAAAGTGGATGATAGTGAATAGGAATAAAAATGGTAGAAGACGTGAGTCCAACAAGTCCCTCCCTTGAGGGGTGACCCAATGTAGAAGTTCTATGTTACCAAATGCTTGAGTTTTATATGGGTTTCATAAATGATAGCATTAGGTTGTGAATGTTGCTTTCCTAGTTATGTTATCGTACATGTACGTTGTTTGGTACCACATAACCCTCCTAGGAGGGTTATTGTATGTATGCACATTGTGTGTGTGTGTGTGTGTGTGTGTGTGTGTGTGTGTGTGTGTGTGTGTGTGTGTGTGTGTGTGTGTGTGTGTGTGTGTGTGTGTGTGTGTGTGTGTGTGTGTGTGTGTGTGTGTGTGTGTGTGTGTGTATGTATATGTATGTATGTCTATACACACACAGACACACACACACACACACACACACACACACACACACACACACACACACACACACACACACACATATATATATACATATACATACATATATATACATATATATATATATATATATATATATATATATATATATATATATATATATATATATATATATATATATATATATATATATACATACATACATATACATACATATATATATATATATATATATATATATATATATATGTATGTATGTATGTGTATACACACACACACACATACATATATTTATGTATGTATGTGTATATACACATACACACACACACATATATGTATGTATGTATGTATGTATGTATGTGTGTGTGTGTGTGTGTGTGTGTGTATATATATATATAGACACACACACACACACATACATACATACGTGTGTGTGTGTGTGTGTGTGTGTGTGTGTGTGTGTGTGTGTGTGTGTGTGTGTGTGTGTGTGTGTGTGTGTGTGTGTGTGTGTGTGTGTGTGTGTGTGTGTGTGTGTGTACACACATACATATACATATATATGTATATCTATGTGTGTCTGTGCATGTGTGTAGACACACACACACACACACACACACACACACACACACACACACACACACACACACACACACACACACACACACACACACACACACACACACACACACACACACACACACACACACACACACATGTATGTATGTATGTATAGACATAGATATACATATACATGTACATGTGTGTGTGTGTGTGTGTGTGTGTGTGTGTGTGTGTGTGTGTGTGTGTGCGCGCGCGTATGTATATGTATGTCTATATGTATATGTGTGTGTGTGTGTGTGTGTGTGTGTGTGTGTGTGTGTGTGTGTGTGTGTGTGTGTGTGTGTGTGTGTGTGTGTGTGTGTGTGTGTGTGTGTGTGTGTGTGTGTGTGTGTGTGTGTGTGTGTGTGTGTGTGTGTGTGTGTGTGTGTGTGTGTGTGTGTGTGTAGTTACACTTTTATGTTATTTTATTCATTATTATTTGAGCTAGCTTAAGTTCTACCCACCTTTGCTTAATTGTTACAGACATTGATCTAGTGCTTGACATATGTTTTTAATAGTATGTAATGAAAGGTAAATAAGAAAGAAAAAATGCCTCTATAATGGAGAAAAAGGAAGGAAAAATAATAACCATATTCTATGAAAAATGTTTTTTTGGCAACATGGGCTTCAAATAAATGGGTGTGCGATTTATGAAAAGCATTGTCTTAGTTTGTTACATCACACCAAGTTTTCTAATGAATTTATGGTTTTATTTTTAAATCATAAATTTACATAAGAATGTTTGCATTATTCAATAGTTCAATAATCCTAACTATTACATATGTCATCTACATTTTAGCTAAACCAAATAAATAAGTCATCTCTCCATTTCATTTCTCTATCTTCTCTTACTCTACTTCATTTATTTTGAGACTACCTTAGGTATATCTATTGAAATAGGATGTGACCACCTACACGTTTTTGGGTTATACCTCACCTTCACTTTAGGTAATTCAGATTTGGGTCATGTACTATCATTACTTATGAAATGGTAAAACCGTAGATTTCAATCTTCAATGTGAATACACCCACATAATATATAAGTTACTATGTAGATTTTACATATCCAAGGTCATCCCAATAACATATAAAATACTCTCATATATGCTATAAATCAATCTCTCAAATAACATGTTGTGAGGTCCCATTGAATGATATGATTGTTTTAGTTTAAGGTTATAAATCACCATTTTTATATATCAAATGTGTAAGTAATGCCATGCTTCATGAAATCTCACTAGCACCACTATCGATCATAATGTTATGTATAGGTTAATGATTAAGGTATGATCAAATAAATAATTAATGAAGATCTAATACATCATCCACAATTTTAATTTCAATGTCATTAAATGTAATAGAAGCTATATGAACCATAAGAGGTATTGTACATGTATAAGTGACAAAAATACCATATAATAATGTGATGGAAGAGGATTTACATTATATGTCATTCAAACTTTTGGATTATTTATTAGAATGATCTTGAAATTCATTGTTAAATATGTTCTTATTTTTATAGTCACTAGGTTGTGAACCTGAATCTAGAAGATCATCAAAAGTAATCTATTGGTTATAAATAATATATTGGATCTTATGTTTTAAAGTATAATGTATGTTTGTAGAATGCCTAGGGCCTTGGTGATAGTCATAATATGGATTAACATCATATTTTTTTGGTAGAGATTTACTTGTATCAGCCTTTATGTGAGGAAGGAAAGATGCCTGATGACACTCTAAACACTTATAAAGTAACGAATATGGTGACTTAAGTTAGCATGCACATTATCTCATATGTACATTAGATAAGATGAGGTGTTATGTTATTGTGAAACTATGTTAACCATTATAATTCCTTCCTTTTTATGTTTTGTATGTTTTACCTTGTAGTCTATTTTGATGTTAAACTTTGTAGTAGATGTATTCATTGTGTTTGTTTTATGCTTTAGCTTCTTCTAGGAAATTAGTTTAATTTTATGATTTCAAACAATAAGGCATAATTCATCAAAATATTTACACTTTTCAAAAACAATGGACTCATGTAATAGGGAATGAAATATTTTCTTTAAGATGTCATAAAGTTATTTATTCATCAATAGATTTCAAATTGGGTATAACATTGTTTTATATCTCAAAATACATGCATTGATAGGTTCATTGGTTCCTTGTTTGATCTTATCAATTTGTGCATATGACATTTTTTAATGATGTTGATAGAGAAATGCACTGGATACTGATCTACTAGGGGTTTTAATGCTTTCATGGATTGGGATGGTAAATCATAAATCCATATTAAATCAAAGTACTCTAGGCTCTTTCAAAATAATTTGGTTAAATATTTATCATTAGAGGCATAATCAGGACATGCTGCATAGAACAATTAGAAATGGTGTTTAGGATCACCCTTTCCAACACAAAATGTGAAATTTTGTGCAACAAAACTAGTTGGCAAGGGGTAAAAAATATCTTAGGTGAATGAGGATTATGTAATAAATGTTTTGAATCAATAGCATGATTTTATTTCAAAGCATTTTATTCAATGATGGTAACCTTAGCTTTAAAATATTTGATAGCTTGGAAAAGATTTTGTATAGTGGATCCATTGGGGTTTATATTTGATATTTGAGAATACACGAAAGGGGATGAAAACACCAATTTTTTTAATTTGGAATTAAAATTGATAATTGATTTGAAATACAAATTATTTCTATGGAGGATGTAGCAAAAGTTGTACTAGTTAAGGGCTCACCATTATTGGATGTGGTTGCACTCAACTTTGAATGTTTATTGGTTTATTTTTTTATAATATTTACAAATCCATTAATTAAACCTTTATTTTTATTTATATGATTGACTTGTTGAGGTGTATTCACATTATTAATATGTAATAATGTAAATATTGTTGTTAAAACAATATTATGTTAATAGGTTATGGGTTAGTTTTATTAGTGTGTGGTAGTTACTCAAATATATTGATAGTAACAATATATTTGTATATAGTGTTTGGTTAGTTGAGAGATTATAGTGATGTGAGAGATTTTCATGGAGATATGATCTCCCCAATTATAGGAAAGACTTTTCCTAAATGAATGTATTCTCATATGAAATAATATACAGAGTGAGGCAATATTATTGGGATTAATTATTTTATCCAATGTTTGGCTCTTTCTCTATTGTGAAAACTTTGATTCTCCTAATATGATTAAGGATTATTTATCTTCTAGTTTAAAAATATTTTTCTTAACATTTTTCATGTTAAAAAAATGCAAATAAAGGTGCCAAAGGAAATGGAAAATTTTAGATCAACAAAATATTTAAATCAAAAACTGTAGAAGACTAAAAATACTTAGGAGAATCTATGAGTTGCATGAGAAGACACAAACATCAAATTAAAAAAATGTGTAACCCTTTTTAAATATTTTTTTCAATTAAAGGTGAAAGCACTAGAATAGCTCAAACATAAGGGTGAATAAAACTATTCTAAAGCATGTTAGTTTATAGAAAACATGGATGAATGAATATTTTGAATTAAAATGTTATGTTAAATTTAGAAAGTACACTCACATAAATATTTAAATTACATAAATATGAAGAATATATAATACTTAGCTTATCTCAAAATGCATAGGTAATTCTAAGAAGTGAAGAGGTGGAAATATGTAGTGATAAGATTAGGATCCAACAATTAGATTTTAGAAATATTATTTATGGAGGCTTGGACACTTGCGTCAATACACTTGTGTCTTGATCCCAACATAACTATCTACTATGAAATATTTGATATATTATTGAGGGACCACCTGAAGTCTTATAAAATTTCTATCACCTTTCTATTGATATATTTTATTCACAGGCAAAAGTTGTTGATGACTGTTTATGAATCAAGCCCTACCTCTTCACCTTAAGTCTTTGAACCTTGCCATAAATTAGTTAGTGGACTCATCCATCAAGATGATTTCAAGTATTCCAATTTTAATGAGTGCTACCTACATAGTATATACTTTAAAGAGGGCCTCATACATATTTTATTCTCCACCAGGTGTTGACTTGTGTGTGCATAAGCATGAGATATACTTTATTCAATGACATGAAATAATATAGCTTTTAACTTGAAAAATATTTCTCATGGGTTGTTCTTTGAGTGCTTCAGACATGTAATATGATGGCTCCTATCACTAATATGAAATTAGAGAAGAATAGGGTAGTAGACCTGCATTGTACATTTGATTGATTAATCTTGAATAAGTGCTTCATTTTTATTTGATATATGGGTAATGTGTTGGCTTTGATTTATATTTACACCACACATTTTTAAAATATCTCATAGTAGAGTTAAACTAAAAAAATGGGTTGACCAATATGATTCAAAAGATTTAAAATTTAGATGATTTTTTAACACTAGAAATATGATAAAAATATGGACACTTGCATCAATGCATGTATTTTTTTGTGGGGAAATAAGTGTCTGACATGCTAATAAAGTTATTGAGGATAGTGAGGGATATATATAGTTTTAAAATTTTATGTACACTGCAAGAGATTTAGGTCATCATAATTCATAGGTTTGGACCATAATATAAATAGTTAGGTAGAATAAGATGATGAATACAGGTCTTTTGGTAACATGGAGGTCTAGAACTAAAAGGTAGAATATGTATTTGTCAAGTATACATGGTTAAAATGCTTTATAAACTATATTTAAGTATCTACAATAAATATTCATGAAAAGTATATCCTATCCCAACTTTTTCATTAGCTATATAGAGTTTTATGAGTATTCATGGAGCTACAAATCCAAAAGTAAAATAGGAAAAGATTGTTTATATTTACTATGTTAATTTTAATTTTATTTTTTCTTGGAGTAATATTTTAAAAAGAGTTACTTCATTTGTAGAGAAGGTAAGGCCCATTAAGGAAAGGAAAAAAAATCTTAGGATTTAATGTGGACAAAGAACTATTTATCCCTACCCACCGTTGCCTCTCCCTCCTTATAGAACACTATAATAAACATGTTCATCTCATGAATTCTTTTTGTTGTTGTTGTTGTTGTTATTGTTCTTTCTTCATAACACAACATTGAATTACCAAATGGAACCTAAAACCTATAGCACAAAAGATAGGAAAAGGTACAAACTTCACAAGAAAAGAACCTTATATTCCCTCACTTTCATGCAATTGATTTTATCATTCTAAAGGGAAAACTCTACCCATTTTGGGTGTAGAAAAAAATTTAAACAATTATGAATGAGAAAATGAAATATAATACAAATGTCGACACTACAACGAAGGAAAGAAAGTGTGCATTTTATAAAACTAGAACCTACAACCATAAATCATGCTATTGAAACTCTAAAATGTTTTTGAAATAGAACCCGGACAAACCAAAAAAAGAAAATACTATGTAATTTCTTGACCACTTTTTGAAAATTAAAACTTTGTCTCATAAATCCATTCTATAGTAAGCAACACCGAATGATAATTTTTCTTCTCACCTTGAAAAAGAAAAATACTAAATTGGATACACGTGATATTAAAAATGGGATAAAATTGTTGAAAAATCTCATTACAATGTGATGCATGATAAATAAGTAAATTATGTGTAAATATTTACAATTATTTACACTCATTTTTTTGTTTGGCATATTAATATTTTTTAAAGGAGGTAAAAGCTACATCAATGGGGAATAAAAAAATTTAAAAAATAAAAAATAAAAAAAAATCATAAAATATTTGAACATAAAAATAGAAACCAAAAAATATAGAAAAATTGTATATATATATACCAATATCACTAAACAAAATGGATTATAAGATATCATTCATATTCAGACTTTCTCAATGTATCGAAATTGATATTTTAGACGTATTTTAGAATTTCCATGCCATCCCAATTCTAATTACCAATTTCTCGCCATTCCAACTCTAATAACCTTTCATGCATACATTATTCACGAATTAGTCTCACCTTGTAATAATTAATATAAATGTGATGGGCAACTTGGATAAATGATTGCCAATTACCAAAACGCTCGGAGCAATTATAGTGTCCTACATCATCTTAATTGATGTAAATAAATTTTTCCAACACAATATGAAATCTGCTCATCTGATGCTTACAATCTAATTTAAATTTAAATTTTGACCACATAATAATTAATTTGCTACATCGCACCAATTAAATCATAATTATGTATCAGAAACATTATTGGAGTGCCATTAAAGAAAACAAACATCAAAGAAGTCTAAATTATTTAAAGTAAGACTTTGTGTTAGTTTGCTATATCACACCGAGTTCTGTAACGGTATGTTCGACGTTTCATTTCCATTTTACTCTAGTTCGTTTTTATATCATCCACTGTTTTAACCCTAATTTCTGATTATTTTCTTGTGGTTGTTAAGGTGCCATAGCAGAGTTAGTTTCAGCTACTTCCTGCATAATGGCGAGCGAGTTTCGTACATTATTTCTGAGGTGTATGTTTCTTGGTGCATTTTTGATGCAGTTACTTCGTGCACTCCGTATTGCACAACATGTCTAACACATGGCGTCTGGATTCACAACGACTCGGTGTCGAAAATCAGATTCTCGCGTTTGAAAGCAAGTCAAGATTATTGGTGGTCATTGGCGAACAAGGCCTGCTTGAGGTGTGGCTTTCTGTGTGGCTGATGGTGAACCTTCTTCATTCCCTTGTCTTCATCCAACCGATCGCCTCTCAAATCTTTCTTGTTGTAAATGACGCCACCCAGGATCAAACATTCTACATCCGCGGTATTGGCCAGCCATATTATGTCTTCTTCGCAGAAAGTGACATACAGCCTCATCGTCTTCGAGGAAGAGAAGAAGATGTTGGGAATTGTATGATGAAGGTTACATGATCCATTCTCTGCCCGGCATGCTGACATGTCATACCTGGCCCAGCCGTCACACTCGCAATAATTCGTCTCGCTGAGGGTCTTTGTTGTGGTTGATTGTAAATATGGTGCACAGAATGAATCAATGAAAGATGTGGTGATACTGCACCCTCACCTCGTCAATTATATTTAAACCCCAAAAATGGGGTACTCTCTATTGACTTGACACATCCTCTCATTCTATGATTCTTCTTGTGGGGATGTTTGTTTCTCTTTATATTTATATTTATATATACATATATATCAAGATTTATGTATGGCATAAGTGAAGAACAAAATGAATGATTTTCAAGGATATGTATATTTTTTTTTTGGCAAGATTTATGTGTGACTCAAGTGAAGAACACAATGAATGATTCTTAAGGATATGTATATTTTTTTTTTGGCAAGATTTATGTGTGACTCAAGTGAAGAACACAATGAATGATTTATAAGGATATGTATAAATTTTTTTTGAATGATTCATAAGGATATGTATAATTTTTTTGTTTTCAAGATTTATGTATGACTTAAGTGAAGAGCACAATGAATGATTCGTAAGGATATCTTTGGGTATTTATGGATGATCTATTCTGTGTATCAGGCAACAAAGGAAAATGAAATTCATTGTATCTATTTCTCAGTTTTACTCATCTACCTATCATTATTTGATGAGCACTAATATTACTTTAGTGTCTACGATAGTGTGTGACATCTAAATCTAATCTGAATTCCCAGATATTTTGGTTTTTTTAATTTTTTTGGGAAAAAGAAAATATGAGTCTATCAATAATTTGATATGAATTCTACTAATAAGATTAGTTTTTGATTAATTGTGAATTAAAAAATAGTTGCTCTCCTTTAATGTTCATGTCACAGATTTTGTTTCTAGTATTATCGTTTTTCAATTCCTCATTGTGTTGTGATACTACAAGGCTATGGCGCCCAAGTATGAAAATAATGAAGTGGATTTCATTTTATTTTTTCTCTCTAGCATTTTTTTAAATAAATTTAATGAACATAAAAAGTTTCAAAAAGAAATGAAGCCTTTTGCTTCTTGAAATTTTGTTTGACATTCAAATGACACCTGGGTGAGCATTGAAATGTTTGAGCATATATGTGAGGAAATAAATATATTTGGAACAACATAAAAGATTGTTTAGACTAATATGATCCTTTATTTAGTAATTAGTGTGGAAACTAGTTTTGAATATATCAGGGGGTCTAAGTTTTCTCTTAGTCAGAAACAGTTGACCAGGATTATAAAAAGGACCCCAACAAAATAAACCATAGGAGGATTACAGCTCTTAGTTAGAAATCACTGACCAAGAGTATAACAAGGACCTAACTATAAGAAGTAACTACCTATTTTAAATGGATCGAGAACCAGTAGAGGAAGGGCAAATGACACATTTGACTGGTGTGATAACCAACTGGATTTGACTAGAGTGAAAACTGACCTGGACTTAGAAGAGGCCCAGGTCTCGAGAAATCACTAGGTTCCCTGGGAAACAAATGACTCGATTTTTGCTGGATCGAGAATCAACGTGGACACAAAAGGAGATCCAGGTCTCTAGAAAACAACTACCAATATTTAATAGACCAAAAATCATTCTGGATTTAAAAGAGCGTCAGTCCCATATCACTAAACTATCTATTATGATCCTCCAGAAGACCTAACATTCGAACAACAAAATTAAATACAGAGAAATAAACCATACAAAATCCTCAATAACACCCAATAATAAAAAAAATATCTATTGATTTTAGATGGCCCAAAAACCATCTTCAACTGAAGAAATACGAAATCCGTATATCTAACATAACTTTTATAATACCCTAAAGGAATTGAGCACTATAAAGAATAAAACAAAGGAAGCCTACTATCCATGAGAGTCTAGAGTGGGTCCCCAAAAGAATTATTCCAAAAAAAACAAACATTTGCCATAAACCCTGACGAGCCCTAGATTTTTCAAATGAGGCCCAAGTACTGAAATGAGTTAGACCAAAAACTAGAATTTGAAATTCAAAATAGTTTATGAGTGGGAAAACCCGCCAACCGGTTTCAAGCTTCAACATTATACTGAATCCATCAACCCAGGTTCGAATCTAGCAACTATGAGAATTCGGAGAACATAGCGAACACAGCTCCTCAAGCACGGGGCTTTGAAAATTAGGAGCATCCCACTAAAAGTCAGATCATGATGTAAAACAGACTTTTTTTTTATCTTTTTCTATTCATTCTTAACAAAACCTAAAGAGGCAAAAACCATCCTGAGCAGGACATAGATCTGGCCCAAAAGCCGAGCGGGCTTCCAAACCTTTAAATGAAGAGATCCAAGCCTTTTAATTTTAAAAAAAAAAGACAAGGCCTGGCCCAAGATGTCAGCCTCAAAAACATTCGAAAAAACATCAAAATAAATTAATTTATTCTTCAAACAGTACATTTCTAATAATAGAGTCGCCCTTTCGGAAAATACCTCCAGATTCGATCTTTATTAGATGAAAGGACCAGTTGTCTGGAAAGTTAACATTCCTTTGGCTCAGTTTTCCCAACCCGAAGAGGTTCAGAGTAGAAAAAGCCTTAAAAGCACACACATATGAGGAAACCAAGTCTCCCATGGTGACCAGAAAAGACAAACAACAGTTTTCAAACCCGCAACCCCTGCAAAGGGCTCTCCCCTTCCACTTCAAACCATCATCATCACAGAGATTCACCCAACCCAGAGTATTCGAACCAGAACTACTAGGGAACCAGTACGCCTTTCTTTCTGTATCTCCCAACAATGCAAAATCAAGAACTTTACATAAACCCCTGTCAAAAAGCCAGACCTCCTGACAATAAGCGCTATCGCTCCTAAACAGCAGATCCTTGAGAATATATTTCCAAAATGCCACCAAAATGAGGCCATGAGAGCCATACCCTCCGCAACTCCCTACCGGAAAAGACAAAGTCGTTTCCCAATCATGATCTGATGCCTCTGAAGACATCAAGGCTGCCGGAATGGTTGTAGCCTTCTTCAAGCTCCAGATCTTTCTGCTTCCTCTTTCATGTGGACACCATCGACTAGAAACCAATCATGCTAGGGGACTATGAGTCTTTCTCTTGAGAGCAACTCCAGAGGCGTCGAACCACCCGGCAAGCCTGTCTTTTCTAATGTGCACAAATCCATTACCAGGGTCACCAGAAGAAGATCTGGTTCACTCTCACCATCACCTTCATCGTCGTGCTTTCCTTCCTTATACTCCACTACAACTTCCCGCCCGCTCGGCCTATTCATAAAATTACCATTGGTCCCACTCCACTCCATTTTCTGTTAAAAATTTTTACCATGAAAGATTGTTATTGCTATAATTATTCTTATTTTAAATTATTATTTAGACATTTAATTGCAAAACTACATCTATTGTTCACCAAGATGTGCTCCACTAATGCATGGACTCACATTCAGTCAGGCTGTTATTTATAAAGATCGCTTTAAAATTGTATAATATGATAATGTACTTAAGAAATTAGTTTTAAATGTGTAGTCTTAAGAGGTATGAATGAAAAATATTAAGTAGAGATCGGTGTATGCATCTTTTAATATGAGGTTTTACTAATAGTAATGCATAGGTAGAGAGAGAGCTAATCATATCTTCTTGTTGTAGGGAATTTTCTAAGCACCATCTTTTCTTTTCCGAAGATTACTTAATATGTACATTATATAGAAATATGAACCAAAATTAAGGAGTCATCTACTAGATACTAAGATATCAAGGTGTATTTTAATTTAATCATCAAGATTTTTGTTGAAGATTTTTAAATATAGAAAAATAAGCCATTGTTTAGAAAGAAACCAAAAACATACAGTCATATATATGCAATATTTATAACCAAAAGAAATATAGAAGAAAAATAAAATAGCCAAAATAAAAATACTTCTTTAAATTATTGTAATTATTTTCTATAATAATAAAGATTAATTACAATGTATTAATAGAATTGCATGTAAACATGCCTTTCTAATTAATAAATAAAAATATTCTAAAATTATCTCAGTAACATTTTGCATGAAATATAAAGTAAAGTTATCTTTAGCCTTTCAAAAGTTTTATTTTTCTAAAAAATATATTAATTGAAAATTAACTAATTATTAAATAAATTGCATGATTGAAGTTGCTATAGAACTGGAGTCAATAGCAATTAACCAACATTCTCCCTCTTGATGTTGAGTAAACTAATAATTTGATCTCGAAGTTTCAAAAACTAAAATTTTGTCATAGCTTTAGTAAGATATTTACAACCTGTTCTTATGTGTTTATATATTTGAATACTACATCTTTCTTTTGAACCAAATCTTGAATAAAATGATGTGTCCAATCAAAATGCTTTGCTTATTATTATGCACTAGATTCTTAGCTAATTTTATTGTACTTGTGTTATAAAAAAAAATTACTATATACCGAATTTGTTTCTCTCCAATTTCTTCTAAAACCTTTCAGAGCTACAATGCTTGTGTACCTGTTGATGTGACTACAATATATTCTCCTTCTATAGATGAAATAACAATTGAACTTTGTTTCCTTGAACTCCATGTAACCAAACTAGAACCAAGTGAAAATAATTCTCAGATGTTATCTTTCAGTCATCCAAACTACCATCCCAATTAAAATCACTAAAACCAAAAAATTTAAACTTTTTGGTAGCATTTTAATGAGTACCAAATCCAACAGTACCTTTCACATACCTCAAAATTCTCTTAGATACCTTCATATGAATTTCATATGGCTCAAACATATATCTTGATACTAGAGAAACTGAATAAGTAATATCTGGTCTTGTCTAAGTTAAAGACCTTAAGCTTCTAAAAATACTTCTATAAGTTATCTCATCAACTCTTTTAGCACCATCTTCTCTAGATAGCATAACTCCATGAGAAGTTCGAGTAGAGACTGGTTTACAATCAACCATATTGAATTTCTTCAACATATCATTTGCATATTTTATTTGGCAATTGAAGATGTCATCTTTACTTTGAGGAACCTCCATCCCTAAAAAGTATTTCATAATACCCAAATCTTTCATTTAAAATTCATTCATCATAGCAATTTTGAATTCATCTTTCATTTTAGAACTATTGCCCATATACAAAAAATTATCAACATACAAAATTATAATAAGTATACCATTACCTTCTTATTTGTAGTAAAGTGTAGGCTCTCTTTTACTTCTTTTGAATCCATTCTTCTAAAAATTTCCATCAATCCTTACAAACCATGCTCTATGTGCTTGTTTGAGGCCATACAAAGCCTTCTTCAACTTGTAGACTTGAAATTCTTTACCTTGCACTTCAAAACCTTGTGGCTATTCTACATAGACTTCTTCTTCTAAGCACCCATTCAAGAAATCACTTTTCAAATCAATGTGATGTATGCTCCATTTTTTTCTGAGATGTTAGTGAAATCATCATTCTGATAGTCTCTTATTTTGTTACTGGCACAAATTTCTTTTCATAATCTATGTCATACCTTTGTGTGAAACCCTTAGCAAATAACATTGCCTTGTCTCTTTAAACACTTCCATCATTATTTTACTTATTCTTGTAAACCAATTTAGTACAAATCTTTTTCTTGTCATATAGAAGATCTTTAAATTCCCAAGTATCATTCATGTGAATAGAATCTATCTTTTTTTGCATTTATTACACCCAAATATCATTAGTACATGCATCTCCAAAACATGATGGTTCAAAACTATCTTGTGTAATTAAAGCATAATTTACTATCTCGTCTCTTGAACATTCTTCATGTGATTGGCTTTTTGTACATTGATAAATTTCACTCAAATTTTTTACCTTTCTTAAAGAACTAGGACTTGAAACAGGAGTTGTGCTTGGAATACATGCACTAAATGAGGGGCTATTTAATAGACTTGTACCACTTCACATTGAAGTACTTGTAAGCTAGTCATTAGTAATATCATCGTTATTACCATCGATAAAAATAGATTTAGACTTATTAATATTAACTTTATCTTTATCATGACCATACACTCCCCCTTCATCAAAATAAAAATCTCTTGACACAAATGCACTATTAGTGATAGGATTATAAATCCTATAATATTTTATTTATTCATTTTACCCAACAAAAATACAAGACTCACTCTTTGGATCTAATTTCTTCATTTGTTGATCAGCTACATGAACATAAGTTAAACAACCAAAAACATTGAAATATTTGACGTTAGGATTCTTTTCATACTATGCTTCATATGGAGTTATTTTTTCAAGTGCACTAATGGTACATTGATCCAGAATATATACTATTATAGAAACTACATCACACCAAAAAGAGTTGTTAAATCCATTTATTTGTAACATGCTTCTTGTCATTTCAACCACTCTATAGTTTTTTCATTCAGCCACACCATTTTGTTGAGGAGTGTAGGTAGTTATGAGTTGCCTTTTGATGCCATTCAAATAACAATAATTCATAAAATCATTTGATCAGAATTCACCTCCATAATAAGTCCTTAAGCACTTTATTCTGTAACCACTTTCATTCTCTACAATAAATTTAAATCTCTTAAATAAATCAAATTCTTCACTTTTTTTCTTTAAAAAATAGACCTAACACTTTATTGAATACTCATCAACAAATGTAATAAAATATGATGACTTACCTAGACTTTTTGTTTGCATAGGACCACAAATATCTAAGTGAACCAATAGAATTTGATGATAATCCCTCCATGCACTACCTTTTGGAAACTTTTCTCTTGCATGTTTGCCTTTAACACAACCTTCACAAACTTCATTATGCTCTTTAACCTTTGGAAAAACATAAACTAATTCTTTTGATGTTAGTATCTTAAAACTTTAAAAATTCAAGTGTCCATACCTGAGATACCATAACCAAATTTTATCTTTATATGCCATATTTGCAAGGTTGTTACTATGCTATCCAAACATCAATGAGAACATATTATTCTTAGACATAGATACAATTGTAACAACATTACTTCCTTGATTCTTATCATAGATGATACATTACTTATCATCGAAATACACATTATAGTTCTTTTCACATAGTTGTCCAACACTCAACAAATTATGTTTCAAATTTAAGGTATAATAAATATCATTAATACTTTTCATACCTTCTATAGTATTCACCTTCATGGTTCCTTTTTCTGTAATCTCCAATGATTTATCATCACCAAGTTTGATATTGGTCTTGAAATTTTTATCCATTGTAGAAAAAAACACATTATTCCCTGACATGTGATTAGAATAACCCAATCTAAATACCAAACCTCACTATGACTATTTTTATCTTTCTCATATGAAATGAATAAATTGTATGATGCATCACCATCCTCATTAGCATAATTAACACTTTTATTTTCATTCCATGCTTTTAATCTATAATTCAAATCAAAGTGACCATACCAATGACAGTAATAGCATTGAATATTTATTTTATCAAATCTACCTCTACCTTTACCTCTTGCAACTGAACCACCTCCTTTTCCTCAATATTCATTTGAATAATTGTAATCTATATCTTTACCTTGTCTTTGATTGATTTTGAAATTGGTTTAGCCTTATACATGACTATTTTTATTTTTATTTTGTGTACCTTCATTATTTGTGATCTTTAATTTTGAGGCAAAAGCATTATCATCACATTCATTTAATGTGTCTCTTATTCTTTCTTCATGGGACACAAGAGATACAATTAGTTGATCAAACTCAAGAGTAGTCAAATCTTTGCTTTATTGAATAATTATGGAAACATGATTCCACCATGGTGTTAGAGACCTTAACAACTTTTTCACAACCTTTTTATTCAACATTTATCCAAGTGTATCCATCTTTTTAACTACATCCTTTACTCAAGCACAAAAATCACCCACACTTTCAATTTATTGCATCATCAAATTCCCAAATTTCCTCTTCAATGTTTGTTATCTAACCACTTTGACTTCCTCACTGCCTTGGTAAGCTTCTTGTAGAGTCTTATAGACAACCTTGGCTATCTTTAAACTTATAATTCTTAGAAATATGCTCTTATCTATAGCTATTTTAATATAAAATAAAGCTTATAAGTTCTTCTTAACTTCCTTTTTGGCTTGCCTATCATTAGTTGGGACATTTGGTCCACTTAGTTGGTTCATGATAACTAGTTTATATAATCTCCCATAATTATTTTCCTTTCAAAAGAGTCATCATCTTGAAGCTCCAATACTCATAATCATTACCACTAAATTATGGAATAGAAAGAATATTATATTTTTACATGATTAATTATTAGAAAGATCTGAAATTAAAAAAAACATCTACCCAAAAACCAAGATCTGATACCAATTAAAGATTTTTAAATATAGAAAAATAAACCACTATCTAGAAAGAAACGAGAAACTCATAGCCATATCTATGAAATATTCATAATTAGAAGAAATATAGAAGAAAAATAGAATAGCCAAAATATAAATACTTATTTAAATTATTTGAATCATTCTCCATAATAATAAAGATCAATTACAATGTATTAATGTAATTGTATGTGAACATGCTTTCCTAATTAATAAATAAAAATATTTTAAATTTATCTAAATAACAATTTACATAAAATATAAATTAAAGTCATATCTATCCTTTCAAAGGCTTTATTTATCTAAATAAATATATTAACAAAAAATTAACTGATTATTAAATAAATTACATGATTATTTTTCATGATTGAAGCTACTATAAAACTGGAGTCAATAGCAATTAACCAACATGTGTTTCATAATTATACAATATTTTTGAATAGTTTGGATGCTTTTGTGGATTTCCATTAGTAGATTCCTCCCAATAATTTGAAACCTTACAACCCTAGTGATTATTGCATAGTCCATAAAATGCTTTAATACTTAGAAATGAACCAAGGACTAAGATCTTATCTACCCATATTTCTAGAAAAATTTCCTCTCCCCATTTTGAATCTTCCATCTGAGCAAAAGTAGAATATAATTACAATAATATTAAATAAAATTTCATACAATCAGTCCCTTTAAGAGAAATATTTTAGTGAACAACTTAACCACCAATTACAAATCCAATTACTTGTGATGTACTATTGTACTCAATAAATTTAATTTGTTTGAGTAGATTCTTCAAAATAATTTAAGGCCTAATTCTTTATTCATCGTATAAATCAACCTTAGACTAAGATGCCCCTCTTTTTTGGTTTAAAAATATTTTCCCTAGAAACAAAACTCATTCTCTTATTTTAATTTTACCCACTCCAAATAAATTTTGATGTAGAATCATTATTCCGTATAAAATATTTCTAGGTGCTTTGAAAACTGACATTATGTATGTGTGAAATTCTATGAGATTTTGTCATATTATTTGATCTTGACCTTCTAGGCATAGCCATTTACCTTTCCAAGATACAAGGTTTTTTTGGATTATGTTAATCATAAGTTTCCATGCCTCCATGGTACATCTCTATGTAAACAAAACTATTCATAGATAATGTCTTGGAAAGGAGCTTTACTCAAATCAAAAATTATATTTAACTTGTGCCTTTTTTTGTGGGTTCATGTTCATAAAAAAAATATGGGAATTGATAGGGTTAACCTTTTGAACCTCAGTCATCTCATAACTATTTGAATATTCGTTAAGCGTTGTATCCTTTTTCTTGGAAGGATATTTGAATATAACATTAACCTCAACAAGTAATAAGTTTGATATATTACCTAGATTGAAACTAATGGTTAATCCTTCACGTTTCCTTCTAAAACAATATATTTGATGGATCTACTAAGGTCCTCACTTTAAAATATGAAGTAAGAGGAAAGAGGACTTGCCTATGTATTTTACTTTAAGGATTCAAAGAAACCATATGTTACATTATTGATCAAAAAAGAAAAAGGAAGTGATTGAGATGTAATTTCATAACGAATTTATCCAATCTTTAATAAATCAAAATTTATCAAAATTTGTTTGTTAAAAAATTTACCATTTGACTTTATCATAGGCTTTTACCATATCCAATTTTTTAAACATGCAATATCTCTTAGTATGATTTAATGAATGGATTGCCTCATGTGTTACCATTATTCCCTACAAAACAATTCTACCAAACTGAAACAAATTCAACTTGACCCATTTTTGTAAACTACCAAAATATTAATATTAGGACACTAGCCTTGGTGTGAAGTCATTATGATACCAAAAGAACTCCCATAGTGAAGATTGGTCCCATCCAAGGGTTCTAAAAATCTGAAATTGAATGGGGTTCATACCCAACAATTATATTCTATCTATAAAATGTTCATAACTATAAGATACATGTATAAGGTATTAGCCCATAAAGTTTCTAGAAAAAAATCCCTTATGTCAAATTTAGATCTTGCATATAAGGCTTATTAGGTTATTTCAATATCCTACTCAAGAGAGTAAATTTATAGTTAGAAGATAGGAAGTCCAATATAGTCTTGACATCTATCAAATGAGAATAGGAAAATAAGGCAAATAAGTCATAAGCCCATTTAGTTGTTAGGGAATGAATTAACCCCTCAAGTGTGTTCATAAACATGTATTTCCACAACAACTCATTTATTGCAAACATTTGTAATGATATTACTTCCCTAAATATGCAAAATAGCAACACTATATCACAAAGATATGAAAATATAGAAGAAAATGTGAATAATATATAAGCCACTTCAAGGGGAAAACCTCCCAAATGCTTATAATAAGAAATGAATACTCTAATATGATGATGAACAACTTACCCTACCTCCTACATATAGTCTACCAAGGCCATGGAAAACCCATAGGCTGACCTACTAAGCATATTAGTGCATAGAGAAATGTAAAATAATATGTAAAAGGGTTATGTAAGCCACAAATCTGCTACAAATATCCCTAGACATGCCAATGATTAAGGGTGTAGCATGCCCCTCCCATTCAAAACAACATTTTCCTCAATGTTGAAGCAGTATCGGATGTTGTTTTATGAAGTCTTAATATTATTAGATAGAATATTTATAAGGTTGATTCTTCTACTTGATTAGATACTCTATAATGATTTTGGACCATAGTTATTTAGTGTACTTTTGAGGGATTGCTTCAGGATCAAGAATAACTCTCACTTCCTCATCTAATTATGGTAACTTAGTTTGATTGGAAACTCTATGTCCAACAAACTTATTAAGGTAAGAAACATGAAATATTCAATGAATGTGAGTAGATGGAGGAAATTCTAGCTTGTAGGCCATATTACCATTTTTTTTGTAAGATTTGATAAGGGCCATAATATGTGGGAGATAACTTGATATATTCTTTTTATTGTTTCAAGGACATGCTTATATGGATAGAAGAGAAAAAATACTTAATCATCAATTTAAAAATGCCTCTCACTCCTGTGATGGTCTATTTTTTTCTTCATGTGATTCTAGGCCAAAGCTAAATTTTCATGGAAACTAGAAAGGGCTTCATGTTGATGTTGAAAGTGTTCCTCTACTATATGCACCATTGGTTGGTAATTTAATGTTGAAGTGAGGGATGGAGGATGGTAACCACATAATTTCATAAAAGGAGACATTTTGGATGAACTATGCACTAAATAATTATAACACCATTCAGCTAGGGGTAACTACTAAACCCATTTATCCTATTTAACTGACACAAAGTAATGAAGTTACCCTTACAAACACTTATTGACTACCTTAGTTTATCCATCTTATCAAGGATTATAAGATGATCTCTGAGTCAATTGGGTTACCAAACATGCAAATAGTTAAGCCCAAAAATTTTTAGTGAATATCTGATCTCGATAACTGATAATAATCTTTAGAGTACTATGCAATTTTTGAACCATGTTGAGAAAGGTGGAAGCTACTGTACTGACCACCAATGGTTGAGATAAATTAAAGAAATGAACATACTTTATGAGTCTGTCCAGAAATACCGTGATAAAATTTATACCTTTAGATCATGGTAACCCAGTAATGAAATCCATAGACACCTCTTCCCATCATAGCTAGGGATGGATAAAGGTTTTAAAAGACTTAGGATTTTAATGGTTTCACTTTTATTTTGAAGATATACCATAGATTCAAACACATATTTTTGTACATCCCATTGGAGTCCTTCCCAAAATAAATCCTTTTTGACTCTATGATAGGTTTTCAAAAATCCAATGTGAGCACCAAGTGGAGATGCATGAAGTTCTTGAAGGATTTTCTATTTGAGAAGGGAATTTTGACACAAATATAATCTATATTTGTACCTTAATGTATTCCCATTATGTGTAAACTTTTCAATCTCATATGAACCTTGGTGTAGATTATGAATCAATACATGGGTATCACCATCATTCTCCCATTCTAACCTTACTTCATCAAGCCAAACTACTTACCAAATGGTCATGGCACATAACAATGCCTCAACTAGTTCATCTTTCCTTGATAGGGCATCAGCCACCACATTTTATTTTCATTTCTTGTAGACTATTTCAAAATAAAAGCTTAACATTTTCATCACCCATTTTTTTTAATTCTTCAGAGGACAACTATTATTTTAAAAAATATTTAAGGCTATCATGATTAGTCTTTACCTAAAAGTGAAGGCCCAATAGATAAAGTCTCCATTGTATGACTACATGTAGAATAGCTAGCATCTCTTTCTCATAGATGGGTTTGAGTCAAATTTTTCACTTAAATTGATGAATTTAAAAGGTAATGGGCCCACCCTCTTGCATGAGTACTATACCCATACCATATCCACAAGAATAACATTTAAAAATAAATGTTTTAGAAAAATCTAGAGTAGCTAATACCATATAATATGACCCAAATATAGCACTTCCTGGACTTTAGAAGCATATTTAGATGGTTTAGCATACCACTAATGTTGTTTGATAACTAATAGTACCTATTTCACATGTTGTAAGTGGTCTTCCTAATTTTTACTGTAAATAAGAATGTCATCAGAAAACATAAGTAAAAACATTCTTTTAATTAGCGTAAAAACTATATTAATAAAACTCTAAAAGGTGGATGGTGTATTGGTGAGACCAAAAGGCATGACCAAAAATTCATAATGGCCTTCATGAGTATGAAAAGTTGTTTTAGGAATGTCCTCCTAATGAATCTAAATTTGATGATACCCAGAGCGAAGATATAATTTGGTAAAATAAATAACATCATTGAATTCATCTAACAATTTATCAATTATAGGAATACAAAACTTATCTTTTATAGTGAACTTATTGAGCTCTCTATAATCTAGGTACATCCTCCATGTTTCATCCTTCTTTCGCACCATGACTACTAGAGAAGAATATTCACTTTGGCTATGGAGAATGGTTCCTACCTCAACTAACTCTTGTACTATTTTTTCAATTTAACTCTTCTAGGCATAAGGATATCTGTATGGTCTACTATTAGGTGGCATACTTCCAAAAATGAGTCTAATGACATGGTCATGAGTATGGATAGGAATAACTTTTGGCATGGGTCAAAAGCAACCGAATGTTTATCCAATAGTTGTAAATTAGGATGGGTAGACTTCTTATTTTTCTTAACATCAATTGAAAATAATCATGCCACAAATCCTCTAGCACCATTTTTTAACATCTTGGTCATCTAATGTGAACTAACCAATTTTGGAAATTTAAACCTTAATTCCTATAGTTTAATTGGCTTACCTTCAGAATGAAAGAACATGAATAGTTCTTAGAAATTCATCTCAATAGTACCTAATGTGGTGACCCATTATACTCCCAAAATAATGTTAGTCCTCCCCATAAGAATAGAAAACATATGAGAATATATCAAATAGTCCCCCATTGCTAATTTTATATTGTGGAATTTCCCATAATAATTAACTATACCACCATCTATAATCATGACTTGAAATTTTTGTGTTGGGTAGATGAAACTATTCAAATGAGTAGCCATCTTACTTTTGGTAAAATTATGTGTACTTCCTGAGTCAATCAACATCATGACCTTCTCTTTCTTTAGGAAACCCACCACCTTAAGATTATAATAAGTAAAAATACCTGCAAGAGCGTGGCAAGAAATAATAGGTTGAGAATCTACATCTTCACCAAATGCCTCCTCATCTTCTTCATCTTTGTTGATCCCTATGATGTAAAATAACTTATTTTCAGTGTGTCGATGACCTTTACTCCACTTTCTATTGAAAACATAACACAAACCTTTCTCATGCTTCTCCTTAATTTATTGTAGTGTTAATTTGGTAGGTTGAGGCAATGATGGAGTTGGAAAGTTATGTTCTCAGCTAATAGTGAAAGGATGATGTTTCCTTGGTAATATTTTTTTGTTATACATGCCCTTAGTCTATATTTATATATAGTTATGGGGTTAAACATGAAAGCCTCTGATTGAATACTATCTTTTAGTCCACCCAAAAAAATGTTAGTGAGATTTACCTTAGTGATGTCCTCCACACATAAGGATAGATTTTGAAATTGATGAATATAATCCTTCACCATTCCTATTTGTCATAGTTTGGCTAACTAGATGATGTAGTTTTTAAAAATAGTATCCCAATAGTGAGATATCATTTCATCATATAGTACTGACCATTTAATGGAGAACTGGAGTCATCATATTTTGAGTAGATAACCAACCATACCAAATGAATGGCTAAGTTTCAAGATACATAGATGTCATGATCACCTTTTTAGAGCTAGGAATTTGGTGCAGATCAAATAGATTTTCAATTTCAGTTATCCAAGTGAGTGGATCCTTACCATCAAACTTGTGTAAGTCCACTTCTAGAAACATCAATTTCACGCTCATATTGGTGGTGTTAATGTTGAGAGGAAGAAGAACACAAGGAAAAAGTGGAGGTTTGTTGAGTGTAAAATGAGACAAAATAGTATTCAATTATGTCATGATCTACTGCAATTGATTATTCATACCATTAAGTTCCCCTTGTATTACTGACATTTGACTTTGGACTTACACATCCTTATGTATCAAGCCTTGTAGATTCAACTAAATATGAGAAATCATCTCTGAAGACATCATATTAGATATTTTAGACTCCATGTCATACCCTGAGAGATTTTTAGGGGTGTCTTTCCCTTTTCCCCATCCATGAGTGTTAGGACCAGCCATAAGAAGGCTTAATGGTGAACCCTATTTTTCCCTATTGATCCAACTTTGACCACTAATATTTTTAAATATATCAGCTTCAAATCACAAATATCAAAGAATAGACCCAAACTAATTGTTTCCAAGCTTTCCAAAAATGTAAAGCAATTTGAAAAATTCTACAAATTGTGAGTTATGGAGTGAATTTATGAAACACTCTAAAATGGATATTAATTTTAGAAATAAATCCAAATGAGCTGAAATTTTAGTTGAATCCTACTTGAATGTTTTTTAGCTTCAGTAAAATAATGCTGATAAAATAGCAACCATTTGTGAGATAGCCAAATTACAAGATCTAGAGTTTTTGATCTAATTATGGCCCAAATCAATGCTCTGATACCAATTTTAATGATATTAATTCACCAACTAATCAAAATAATATAAATATATCACAATTATATGGAAACATAGTAGAAAATATGAATAATATATAATCAACTTCAAGGGGGAAACCTCCTAAATGCTTGAAATAAGAAATGAATACTCCAATATGATGATGAACAACTATCCCTACCTCCTATATAGAGTCTACCAAGGCCATGGAAGACCCATAGGCTAACATACTAATCATATGAGTGCATATAAAAATGTAAAATAATATGTAAAAGGGTTATTCAAGCCACAAGTTAGCTACACATATGCTTAAACATGCCAATGGTTAGGGTCATAACAACAACATTGAGGCATCAATGGTTAAGTATGGTAGTAATAACCATACATATACATTCATGCTAGGAAGTAATATTTGTTTTTTCTATGTCAATTAATAATAAGGTATAAGAAGAGATGTCAAAGACAAGAATCATAATAGAAGAAAAATATATATATATCCAATTAAAATAGTACAAAAAATATGACCACCATTATAAATTATATATTAATGAAATTCAAGTTTTTACAAGATACAATAGTTAATGAACATATGAAACCTTATTTTTATGACCACAAAAATATTACACTCCATAGGGTAATTCTTAAATGATGACATAAATATCGGGTGCATCAATAATAATGAGTGGTTGAAAGAACACACTACCGAGACTAAGTTATTCCATAACAATAGGAAATCCAAACAAGAGATAAAAAAACATCTAAATTGATTTATTAAGAAAAATATTTCCTATAATAAAATGTGTTAAAAATAAGGTCAAGTCACCTTTCTTTAGTTAAATATACTAGTATAGAAACATAAACTGCGTCATGACAATTCATAATATGTTAATTGTAAAGCATATAATCAAAGTTATGACTACCTAATTATTTATAAGAATAAACATAGAGGTAGATAATATCAGTTGAATTCTTTATTACATAACTAAACACATAAAAAAATTAGATCCTCAAATATCACATGTTTACTTAATTTAGATTCAGCTATTAGTAAACACTTTTTCACTAGATGTATTCACATATAAGATTTCCATTCCACTCATGTAATCATTTGACATATTATTCACTATAGTACCATGTAGTTATTGGTTCTTTTAATCTAATTGTCATGATACAAGGATTCATATAAGGAAAATAATACTTTCAATAGTCATGCTTGGTTCTTTCAATAGTCCACCATAATAGTAATAAAATAACAAATATACTCTAACTTTGATTAATTAGATCAAGATAATTCCAAGTTCCTTTGCACGTAATATGCCAAATAATGAGGATTTCTACTGCATAAGACTCCTAGAAATGGGATCCAAATATCAAGGCAAGAAGGGAGAGGGCTAATTTCATTGTAGATTTGAATATTACTGAGTTATTTTTTTAAAGTACTTTTTATTAATTTAAACTGAAAATCTAATAGTATAATGCTAGTCATACAAAAAATGGGTAGAAAAGTGACACTTAAATACCAAATTGAGCCCAAAAAACCTCGAGAGAAACCAACATCCAAAATAACAAGCCATAAGTAATTGACAACCACAGTTAAATTAACTCAAATTCATTTCAAACAAATAAGCATAATAAAATAGCATAAGCATCAGGGAACACACTAAGAAATAGCTACAAACATGGAAACTAAAAGAAGAGGTGGAGACAAAGGGTATTGAGGCTTCCCTCCCTAGCCATCATGGGCTGGGTGATATTCATCTATAGGGATGGTGTCCCAACCATTAGCTTGCTAGTTAATTTTATCATTATTCTACATCTATGAATCCTATCAAGAGGTAAAAATAGATAGCTCTAAATGCAGGAACTTTTCTTATGGAGGGGTCCTTCATCCTCATCCCTCCACCACCAATGTATCTACCTCTATCATATCCTCTTAGTGGAGATGGGCAATGAGAGCAAGGAGATGAGATCCTCAAGGCTCAAACTCTAAAAGATCTAGTTTCTAGAGTAGTGGCAGCTCCCGCATGCCTGTGACCCATAGAAGGAAAATGACAAGGTAGAAGATCAGGTAGCTCATGTTTGGATGCACAAAGAGAATTCCCCCAATGGTCCAAGAGAACATATATATGATGAAGTTTGACTTAGACCTTGTCCTTTTGACTCTGAATCTAGAGGGTAATGTTATCAGTCACAATAACATTTTTAGTTATAGAAAAACTTTTTTCCATAATCCATTATTAAAATGTGTTTGATTTATACATTTCCAATTCCAAAATAAAATACTAATACACAAAATCTACCAGAATATTTTATATCTTGTAGGTAATATGGCAAATTCCCCATGGAGAGTCATTTTCTAAGTGAACATTTCATACCTGAAGGGTTTGAAAAGGGTATGAATATATCTTTAGGTTTATTAATCATGTGGGAAAAACCAAGAGAGGTATTTGATGGTTTTTGGTTGTTGAAAAGTTAGATAAATGGAATTAAGAAACCCATGTGTTTGACCTAATTTCCCATGGGTAAATCTTGGTAAATAATACACCAAAGTAAGTGTCCCTTTTTAGGTTGAATATAAGTCACCCAAATGTTATCAAATTTCCTAGCCCAAACCTGATAAAGGGATTGGAGGGACCATCAATGATAAAGAGCATTTATGTGAATATGTTAATGGAATAATAAATTGTAACCTAACCAAGGAGAATAATGATAGCATGGCATGGTTGTAGGCCAAGACTAGTCTTTTTGCTATGGTGTGAGATAGGAAACTCCAATCTCATCCATGTACTCATAAAATATGTAACCTTGTAATTTAGTAAACAATTTTACATCTTCCTTGTTAAGATGTAATTTGGTCTTTAGCATAGTCCAATGAACCCAGTCCCTAGATACCTTCCAAAATAGATCACCAATCATGAGAATACCTTTATTAAAGAAACTTAAGATTTTGATCTAGGGGACCATGATAAAAATGACATTGTGGAAGGTTAGCTAAGGAAACAACCTTAATGACTTGGAGTTTAGAGAAATACCACTTCTAAACCCCTCCCCCACCCAAATAAGTTGAGGTTTCATATTTTCCTAGGCCTTCCAAATACTTTTCATGATAAATGTGCCCCTTACTTTGATAGACACTGGAGATATAAGTGCATTGTCAAAGCCCATGACTTACCAAGCTTTTATGGTGAGAGGGTAACCTTAACTAATGAAGTGGCATAATAGTGAGGTTAATATATACGTTTAGAGTATAAAAAATATAACCAGGGGATTAGATATTTTAAAGTGTCTATTTTAGATCTACTCAGTTTCGATTTGCATACAAAAATAACATAAATGACTAAGAAAAATGACTTACCAAAAATAGAAGGTGATCCAATCAGAACAATACAAGGATCTCTCACTCAAGATAAAGCTAATTATAATTTATTATTAATTTTTTTCATTGATAAAATTAGATATTTAATATAAAATTTGAGTCTCTTTTGGAGCTAACTTACAACTAGTTACAACCCATAAAATGCAGTTTTCTTCTAAAACTACCTCCTAGAAATGTTGCCACCAAAAGTCATTCATCATATAGAAAATTAATCTAATTGTTTCTTATATTTATCATAATGTAAAATAAAACTTTATAACTCTTATTTTTACTCTATTATAGGTTTAGATATTTATTTAAGGTTATTATTTGGGATGATTTGGGCTAATTTTCCAACCATTCATAGTATTCCAAAATCAAATGTATTAACATTATGGCCACAATGACAACCTTAAGGTTCATGTTCAATATTATTTATAAGGTAACACTTCATATTTATATGACTGCAATCATAAGGCCATTCAAAAACATTATTATAACTCACATGCTTGAATAAAAAGAAATTACTTCAACTAATAATTTTCATATTGGATTTCTCCAAAATTATCTTTGATTAAAGATAAGTGTATATTTCACTCCAATAAATAATTATATTAAATAAATAACAAAATGAATCTATTAAATTTTAAGAGAGTATTAGATATTTGAATCTTAATTATATGAATAGCCTCTTACCATAGCCATATACTTCATAGTAAAAGAAAACTATGCTAGGAAATAACTTGGTAATGAAATAAATTGAATATTCACAAAATACTAGTGTAAATAAAATAAAATATAACACTTATACAAATTTAACATCATAATTTATTAGGGGTTTATAAAATAATTTATCTCAAATCATTAAATAAGCATAACACAAGGGATTCAATCCCGACCCAGGCTTATCAAGAAAAAGGTTTAACTTTTGACCAAATAATATAAACGCCTTAAAAATTAATACTAATTGATAATATAAATGCCTTAATTAATTATAATTGATATTAATTATGATTTAAATTCAAGGACAACTTAGAACAATTCATTGTACACACAAATATAAATACTAATGACAATCTTGTAATATCATATACTAGGTGTTTATTTTTAACTGCCTAATAATTAGTGGATAAAAACTAAATTATTCTTTCCTAGATTTACAAAGAAATCACTAAATCAAAACTATCACAATATATGAAAGGGGAAACAACCCACACCTTTACCTAGACATAGTGCCATTATTCATAAACAAATTGATTACTTCTAACCATGTTGAAATTCAAAAAATAATAATAATAATAATAATAATAATAATAATAATAATAATAATAATAATAATAATAATAATAATAATAATAATAATAATAATAATAATAATAATAATAATAATAATAGGAAAACACAACAATTAAAACCTAAATTTTATAGACATCCCCAAAAAAGGCTCAACAAGCAAGTATAGAAAGGGGTGGAGCATCATAGATTTCAATGGCTCAACAAACTAAATTCCAAAACAATTTGAAAACTAAACTTAGTTTTTTAAATGACAAACCCAAATTTTCATTTTTATCTATTTCTATATCTCAAAGTAAGTCATAATATTTATACAAATGAAAAATAAAAATCTAAATACCTCTTCTACTTATTGAATTAGAGGCTTCTACGTACATGCCTATACATTCTCATAATGGCCTCTAACCAAACAAGAGTAGTTGTACTCCCCATCATAAAATTTAAAACAAAATGTAAAACTATTTTAAAAGGAGAGGGTAATTTGACTGTGATTATGCCCTATCTATATTCAGGTCCCATCTCCAATTCTTTCCTTCATATTATCCCTCCATGGTGGCACCACACCTTTCATACATAGCTTTATATCTCAAAATTATCACCATTGACTGATTTACACTTTTTTTCCAAGCATTTATAGATCCTTAACAGCTACCATGAAGCTCTCCTTACTTTCCATGAAGCCTCTCCACTTCTATTATGTCCCCAAATGGTGTAATGGCCCCTCAAAAAATTAGAACTCTAAATCAGCTTCTCCCTCTAAGTCAACTATGGTTAATGATATATTAATTTTTTAATTTATTTTTGTTTTTGACATTTTAAATTAACCCCTAATTCATTTTATGCCAAATTCAACTTTCCCCATGATTACCACAGTTGGTTAATCCAACCAACATGACTAAATAAATCCTTGACCTTAACCCTTCTAGATTTTGATAATTATTTCACCACGGACCTTGGTTTGTTTCATGGCCTTTAACTAGTTAACCTTAAACCTTAGTTGAAGACAAATAAAACCCTAGTTATAAATATAAATTGAAGGATAATTTATACTAGCAAAAGAAGTCAATTTTAATAATAATTCTAAATCTATTTCTTAAAACTATTTACACAATAATAAGTCAGTATAAGAGAATTAATCTACCCATACTCATTCTATTATCTCCCATTATGTGTTGGAAACAATTCTAACTAAGGCTAAGTTTAGCTTATTACAAAGTGTAGTATCAATAATTGGCATTTGGAACTAAACCATTATCTAAAACCTTGATAATTAATAAGTGTTGGAGCAAGTTCATACCAATATAATCTCATTATGATTGTATTAGACCATTAAATAATATGTAGTAAGATGACTTACCATATTACTACCAAAAGTGGTTAGTGACTAACCTCCATGTGCATTATAGATCATAGGTTAATGATAACAACATAAGCTCACCAAAACTGAATTTGATAACTATCTACTAGAGTCTAAAACATGGATTGTGACATCCTTACCTCCGTAAAGATGGCATTATCTTGATGCTTAAGGATAATGGCCCATAACTAGATTTGGGTTACTATGGACTCTTAACTAGGGATAAATACTTATAGAGGTTTTATAGAGAAGAATATCATTATGTGAAGTGTATATATCTCAAGGTGTATCAATGTACACATCCTCATTGATATGCTTTGAGCTTTATAAGGGTATTCATCTTCACAATAGGACCACCTAAGGGTCTTTATCCCTATCTGATTTTCCTACTCCCTTTAATCGTTTGGTCAACCACCTGCTAATATTAATAGCATAATTGTTCAAAAAGGTAAAAAGGTCAAACGTAAAATCAAAATTCTTAAAATAGGGGAATAATTATTCTAAGCTTGCTTAATGAAGATTTTCTAGTCTCCAAAATCAGCAAAAAAAATTATGCCACAATATACAAGAATAATAATAATGTATAAATTATAAATATCTTAATCTTTTTAAGCCTCACAAAAGCAAATGTCCTTATTTTGAGCACCAATACTTAAATTTTAGGAATCCTTCACTGATTTCTAGCATAATTCTAAAATCCACAATCAAAATTTTGAATCTAAACCAATTCTATGTTAATATTTCCATCATAGTATGGATATGTAATGAAATACATTAAAAATTCTGTGATAATACTTGCATAAAACATAAAATAATTTGACTGTTATAGCCTAATTACCAACCTATAATTTTATGAAAATAGCTGATTTAACATAAAGCAACTAAATTTGAATCATTTTTCACATTTACATGACATTTCATACAAAAATTCAGTTATGTCCAATGTATATAGCTTAATAACATTTACCACAAAATGTAAAACATTACTATAAGAATTCATTATGAAGTTACACGTCATTGACATGCTTCCCAGTTTGATTTAGTGTGTTTTATACTTCATTTTTATTTCAATTTTATCTTATTATTTTTTTATTGAATTTAATAATTCAACCATTTCTTGATTTTTTCATACATCCCAGTTTGAATTAGTGTGATAAATTTAAGACCAATCTTTTGTCAATTTTTTTTCTTTTATACTTCCCAGCATGATTTATTATAATTTATTGACTTAATTCATTTGTTTTTATACCTTTTTTTACCTTTTACATACCTTCCATTTTATTACATTTTGTTCATACTTCACAACATGAATTAGTATGACTTTACTTATTTTAATTTGGTGCAAATTTCTTCCATTTTGGTCTTTGAAAAATTACTTTTTACCATCTTGTTTTACCATTTCTTGGTTTTTTATACTTATTCATTTTCTTGTTATTACACATTTCCCATCTTGAAATAATGTGTAGTACATTTACATGATTGATTATATTTTACCAAGTCCTTTTTTGCTTGTTTCTTTTTAACCATGAATGTTTTTTCATAATTCTAGAAAAGAAACCACATCTCATATATTTCCTATAGCATATATAATAAAGCTAAATACATGTGATAGAAAGAAATATATCCAAAGTATCCACAATCACAACCATAATAATCAAACATAATAAACCATAATGACAACATATCCTAAATTTGATACAAAAAATACAACCATATGCAATGCTCCATCTTTATGGTTGGGTCCCATCCTATCTATTTTGTGGCCTAGAAACACTACCTATTATGGCATCGATGTGACTCATCTAGTACATTGTAAGTAGGCCATCTAAGATCTCAATCATTATACTTCTTTATGTAAGTGCACCACCTACACCTGTGACTGCATAAATTGGGTCTAGATCTTTATCATCTAAACCATTATGAATAGATACGTAGCTCTCTCCTCAACCAAGTCCTATCATGCTAAAATATAACTTGCACCCATCTCTTTTGGTAGATACATCCTTTCTCTCTACACTCATAGCTATCTCATTACCTCCCCAGCTAGTCTAAATCAGGTCACTTGAGCTGGGGTAGATGATATGTTGGGGTCCTCCAATGCGGTAGGGTCATATGGATTCAATCTCATCTAGGACATCATGGAATTTTCTCCTCACTAGGGACCCCCATCTCTCCTCTACATCCTTAGATATACCTACAAAATCACACTAGATGGATATTAAATCATTGTTATATCTCAAAATAGCTATCTTTAATTCCAAATAAAAACTTGACGTAATAATTTAACCATCTTTTCTTACCTATTTATGTCTTAGCTACTATGGTCTCTCCATCTGTGTGATTACCTAGATTAGTCTCCCCATATATGTGGCCTCTTAGTACCTATTATACAGGTCACCTCTTTAGATCAAATCCCTCTATTATGGCTCATGTTCATCCCAGCTTGTGCTTGAGTAGTATCTCTATCATCCATCACTCCTATCGCTCCTTTGCTAGCTCTTTATGGATGGCATTGATCTCTATTATCTCCTAATACCTCCATCATCATCATGTCCTCAGTGGTCATAGCTCCTCCTTCTATAAAACCAAAACTGGTACATTTGGTATCTCTACCTCTACCTCCCTATCCTTCTACTCTATTCCCCATCAAGCTCAACTAGTCTATGGTTGTTTAAAATGTGGTCTAAGTGTCAACCTCACTATTTGTGGTTCTAGTCCTCTCCTTCCCCATGAATCCCTCATGTGTATAGCCCACTACCTGGGCATTAGTATCATTGTTATTGGATGAGGTAGGCCCATCTATCCTAGCACCCATGGCACTGGATGTGGATCTCTCCACCATGTATAGTATTTGACCACTTTTGTCCTCATTATCGCCAGTTCAAATGTGTGTCAACTTATGCATGTAGTCATTATGTCTCTATATGGCTACCACACTATGTCTTTACATCTCACTAATTGTAGTGTTGGCATATGGGTCATGGCCCAAACTACCTAACCCTCTTCATAAAATACCACTTTTGTTTTTCTCTCATTTTATTATTTTGCTTGTTTCTTTTTACCACCCTTGTGTGTTTCTCTTTTATGAGTTTCAGTATAAGACTATGGATAGGATGCAACCCTCCTCATAAAATTACAATCTTATCATTAATTTTATAATAAAATTTTATTTGATCCTTGTTCTCAACTTTATATTTTGTTTCTTTTGATGGATGGAATCTGTATAACAATTTATGTTGGCATGTTTTCCTCCATTTCCCTTATTCTTATGCTAAGAATCACACTTTACTACCATTATATCCTTTTTTTCCCTTTATCACATTTTTTTATGATTTAAATTAATTCAAATTATTCCATGTGTCACTCCTCTTGATTTCCTTTCCTTTCACTTCACATTGGATAAAACAAGGTCAAAGTGAAGATAGCACTTTTATTTCACCTAAAATTATTAAACTCTTAAACTTCATGGTCAAGGTCAAAGTTATCTCTCTTAGTAACCATGTCCCAAGTATTCAAATGAAATTCATCTTTAGTACCCATGTTTGGTTTTCCAAATCTATATAGAGGATGAATAGCAAAAGTCATCAAAAAATTTAATAGCCAAATCATTTGAATCAAAATGTAATGATATCTAAAAGGAAACATACAAATATCAAAATTAAAATTCACATAAAAATATATGATTATAAGCACATCTCCTATCTCTAATCAAAGCTCAAACTCCACAGTTGGCCTCACATATAGCTAAGGTTCATTGGGGTGAAATAGGCCAATATATTGGAATAAGATAATTAATTAAACTCTATGGTGCTACCTACATTCTCATCCAAGTACCCAATCTTCACAGGTAGATCAATGGCTTTGTAAGGGATCCTGAATAATAGGGAACATATTGTGGGAGGTTAGGTCTATTTTAATTTTCATGCATATATCCTTCATGGGATGATATATATACCACATTTGATGACCTAAGACTTGTGTAACTAAGATAAGTTCTTCAAAGTCCTTAAGGTTGAAATTCCTCTTGTTTTGACAAACCTAATTTAAGTGTCTTGACTTTGATAAAGAGTTCCTCTACCTTGGTTTTTCCTTAATTATCCCCTCCACCCATGTCATTTCCCCCTTGATAGACAAATTGTGATTCTAAATTTGGTTTCCTTCTTTTATTGTTCCTTCTTATTTACCTCTAAAAAACATACTAGCATTACTTTGTCTCAGTTTTATCTATCCTTAGATGAAAACAAAATGTTTGAGCAACTATGGATTACACCCTTACACCATTTATTTACCAAAACATTTCATTTTCATCCTAGTCATGCCATTAGTTGGTTGTGTTTTCTTACACTATATCTTAGAAACAACCACTAAGTTTGGAGTTTTCATCTTTCAGATCTTTTGATTTTCATTTCTCAATCATGTTCTTGTTTGATTTTTGTGGACCTTATCTTACATATGGCATATGCCATTATTACATGTTTCTCTTTATGTATGCCTTCTTCATTTTTGTCTTACACCTTGAATTACACTTCATTTTTCAATTATTTATGCTTTATTTACCTTCATTTGACATACTTATCTTAGATGGATCTTACTTTTCACTTTCTTACATATATTTGTTCAAGTTTTCTTGCATTGAGATTTCTATTTATCATTCATGTTTCACATGCTTACTAATATGATTTAGTATGTTTTACATTCTTTTTTTTCATTTACATTTTACATGATTTCCAACATAATTTACTATAATTTACAATCATTTTTTTCATTTTCCAGTCATTTGTCATTCATTTGCCATCATTTTGTCATTCATTTGCCCTCAATCTTTCAGTTCTTGCCTTTCCTTAAAAATCATAGTTTGCCAATTATTAATAATACCTTCATATCTTTGCCTTAACTCAATTTTCACTACTATATGCCTATATTCCCCAATATTTCAATTTTTGTCTATTTTTTCACTAAATTTGATAGGTTCACCTAGTGTTCTTCACATTACATCCTTCACTTTTTCTTTTATCTCCTTATTTATATTCAACACTAAGGTAAGTAAAGTTATATTTTTTTCAATTATATAATTTCATATATCTTATTTACTACTTACAAAATTTACTTAGCGTCATCATTATGTGTTATCATGATCTTTCTCGAAGCACCATCCTGTGTTGCACTCACGTGATAGATGATGAGTTTTAAGTGGGGCATATGTATACACATAATATTTTCAAAATATTATTGATTACTGATACTTTATATCTTATAGGATCCCATTGAGTATTAATCTCTTTGAGTGCATGCCTTAAGGGGTGCATCAAGAAAGGGGTGGGTAGAACAATGGTGCTTCATAAGATTGTTATCCCTTTTAACAATTACCATCTACACACTTGTATCCTAACACCATTTACCCTAAGCTTATTCTTCTCAACCCTACCCATTCTAGTCATTTTCCTCTTTCCATCCTCCTTTTTTTACCTTAATTCCATTTTGGACTATCGGTTGTACAAGGTTGACCATGGTTGACTCTATATAGTTTAGAAGTATTTTTCACTTTTTGGATTTGTTAGATTTTTGATCGACCTAATTCAAACCTAGTGAATTGTCCTCAAAAACATACAAGGTCAACAATGGTTGACCTTATACAGCTAATGTTTTCAAGAGGATTTAGGGAAATATTCACTTATATATACAAATTCATTTCTAAAAAATTATAAGAAGAGAAGTAAAGAAGAATAAGTGTGAACAAACATCTACTTATTGACCATTCTACTTGAGGAATAAAACTTAGGGTTTCATACTTTCTTTGGAGATATAGATCTTATCTTGAGGAGAAGGTTGTTAGATGCATAGATAGGTTGTCTAGCCTAGAGCTAATTTATCTTTTTTATCCTCACATACCACAATAATTTATTGTAAAACACCTTTTCCAAGGGAGAGGTTGAGGCTCGATAGGTTCATCTTCAAGGTAATTATTTTTAACTTTATTTTTATTTTATAAGAGTAGATAGATAACATATTTATGCTTCTATCTTCCATGCATTAGGATTTGTATACATCTATGTGAGTATATGTATTTTATGCATGTTTAGTTTAGTTATATTTTATTTCCGACCTCCACTTTGTGCCATAAGCTTTGGTGTGCACTAGATTACATTTACTTTCTTGTTTATTAGACATAGGTGAAATATTAAACCTAGGACTCTTTTAGGGTTGTTTCATTATTATTTTATACTATAAGATTTGAAACCCTACATTACATGGTGTATCATGACAAGTGATCACCTAATCGGGTCTATTAGATCCCCATATTGGTCATGCTCCCACTTAATAAATGTATTCCTAATTGGAAGTGTAGGTATGCTTTATCTTCTTTGATCTAGGATCAATTTATAGAGAGGATGCATTTTTGACTACATACATTACTTAACTATGGAGTATGTTTTGATGTTGATGTAGATCAAAGTGTTACCAAAGGCTCACCACACTAATCCATGATTGTTTTAGCTTTATTGTCTTCATTTCCACCTTCTGCATCATCCATGGGTATCATTACTAAAATACTTGAGGTAGTGTAAACAATGCCATCCCATGATTCATTTTCAATGAATTCAACATCCTTACTAGTCACAACCTTCTTGTTAATAGGATTATACAATCTATAAGCTTGAGATTATTAATTATAACTAATGAAGATGCATTTTTCTCCTTTATCATCAAATTTGAACCTCTTTTCCTTTGACACATGAGCATATACCATGCACTAGAAAATTCTTAGATGCTCCACACTATATTTTATATTTGTCCATGCTTCTTCTGGAATCTTATCTTGTATGTCCTTTATCATATACATGTTTAACAAGTATATTATTGTTTCTAAAAATTCACCCCAAAACTCATTTTAAAGTCCATTAGATTTCAACATGTTTGGTGCCATCTCTTGGATGGATATATTCTTCATTTTTGTTAATCCATTTTGTTATGGAGTGTACCTAGTGGTCAATTATATTTCAGTGCCTTCATTCCTACAATAACTTAAAAATTATTTAGAGATATACTCTCCCCCTCTATCTATTCTTAGGTCCTTGATGAAGTGCCCACTTCGTTTCTTAACCAATGCTTTGAACCACTTGAATTTCTCAAAGACGTCAAATTTATTCTTTAAGAAATAAATCCAAGCCTTCCTACTATAGTTATCTATGAAGGTTAAGAAATATGCATTCTTACAGAAAGTGAGAATTTTCATTAGGCCATAAAAATTTGAGTGCACTAATTCTAATAGTGTTTTTTCCCTCTTAGACATACCTGATTGAAAGGAATACCTATGTTGTTTTCCTAAGCTTCATGCCTCACATTTTTTATTAGGTTATAATATTTTTGGTAGTCCCTTGACCATATCTTTCTTTGACAAAAGACTTTATTCAGAATAAATTAAATTCCCATACCTCAAATACCAGAGTCTAAATTTGTCTTTGATGATTATTTTGAAGGATGCTTATTTTATTATTGATGTACTCTTCATCTTCTTAAGAAAACTAATTTGTATCTTGACTGGAAACATGTAGTTATTTTTCATTTTAACCATAACAATCTTTCTCTTGATTCTATGCTTGTCAAAGATCATGTACTCTCCATTTTCCATCATGACTCTATATAATTTTAGGATAAACTTTCCAAAGATTATGTTTTAACTTTGAATCATAGTAGACATCCTAGATTACTCTTATTTCACCTTTATTTGTGTAAATGACAATAATCCCTCTGCCCACAACTAGAACTTTTTCATTATTCCCCATCTTGATCTCAAACTGAATGATCCTATCAATACAGGCAATACCACTCATGTGGTTAATATAAGCATTGTCCAAGAACCAAACCTCATCAATTCTCTACTCAGCAATATTACATACAATGAGCATGTTTGGCAAATGTTCAGATTCATTTACTAGCTCATTAACTACATTTACATTTTGTCTTGATTGGTCATGCTACCTCTCCATGAACTCACTCATAAAATGACCATATTTAAGACAGTAGCAACATTAAACATTACTTTTGTCATAGCTTTGATTTGATGTATTTCTCTTCTTCTCATTTTGGGAGTCTGACAATGAGCTACTTGGTCCTTCTTGACTGCTTGAGCTTATTCTTTGATAGTAGATTCTTCTTTTTCCTCTACCTTTTGAAGCTTCTACCTCTATTTTATCTTCATCTCCCCTACCTCTAAAACTAGCCTAAGCCTTGAATACTTACTCTAGGGAAGAATGTCTAGATCTATTTAATTGTTTCTCTTAGGTTTATAGGGAACCCATCAACTCATCCACTATCATCCTTAAAAGGTCTTTAGCCTCTTCAATTATAATGACAAATGGATCAAATATTAATGGAAAAATCCTTAGGATGTTTTCAATGATCCTTTGATCTTCCATAGTTTCACCATTAATCCTTAACTAATTTGTTAGGCTATAAATTATAGTATTAAAATTTGGAATGGACTCACCATCATTCATCTGAAGAGTATCAAAATCTCTTCTCAGTAGTTGCATTTGACCAACCTCACCTTGTTAGTGCCTTTGTAGGTGTTTTGGAGAATCTCCCATGCCTCCTTTGAGTAGTTTATTGATACTATTCTAGGGTATAGAGCTTTTATCATAGCTATTTTGATTAGGTTTAAGGCTTTTACATCCTTTCATTCTCCTTTAACTAGGTCTTTAGGGCATTTGATAATACATTGTAGGAAACTTGGTCTGTCACATATGTGAATCTAATGACCACACACTCCCAAAAATTGTTGGATACCATTATCATCTTCATCTTCTTAGCCCATATGTCATAATTCAAACCATCAAATGTTGGTAGATGTTTCCAACTTTTTCCATCCAATTCAGCCATGCATCTCTTTTGCCTAATACTAATGTCTACCCATGATGTGTAGATGTTGTGGTGAACACAAATCAGACTTGTAATGAATATTCACAAATCGCAAGGGCAGGATCATGTACTGGGATGTATGGATGACATTATTTGGGGTCTAGACCACCAACTTTATAACATGTACATCCATCACATAATTCGCTATTGTTGTTACTTTTCCTTCTCCTAGAAACAAGACATAATAGTTTTCACCAATACTACATATGGTGAATGTTTAATTCTAGGTGCCATCATCTACCAAAACAAATATTTGAGAAGCTCTGTTCATTATGGAAATGATCAGTTAGATGAAGATATGGGAATGAAGAAGGTCCATCATCAGTAATGTTAAAAGCCACACTTCTAGTAGGCCTTGTTTTCTAATGCCCACCAATAATCTTGACATTATTTCATTCATGGGAATCTCTTTTTTGATAGTGAGATGTTGTAAATCCAAATGCTAGGTGATAGACATATGCACTCTAGTATCAAGTTCAGTAAGAAAAATATATGCTAGCAATACAGTTTGAAAGAAGTGTAGAAATAGAGTAGGGCCTACACTAGTATGATCTAGAAAAAAAAATAGATCAAAAATTGCAAAAGAATATAGAGAAAAATAGAGTAGTCGATAGGAAAAATTAAAACAATATCATTGATAGAAAAAAATTGCATGAATCTTACAATAAGTAACCACCATAGAAAAAATGGAGGAAACAAGGAAGAACAACCACAATGATAATAAAACTTTTAGTGATGAGAGGCATTAATAAAATTTGAACATGTTATCTAACTTTTCTAGCTTAACTCATAAGCATGAAAAAAATTGATCATCTATTATTCATCGAGAAAACATAGTGGAGATAACTGGAAATAATGCTAGCACCCACACTTAAGTCTAACTAAGGAGATAAAAAAGAGGAAGGAAAAGATTAAAGAGGGAAAACCATGTGGGAACAAAACCCCCCCTCGAAAGAGACATTAAATACACATGGAAACTATTGTGGTGTAGTGTCCTTCACCCCAACAAGATCTCTCAAAAAGTGGAACTTCTACTCAATAAATGTCTTCATAAAGATGTCAACAATCTAGTGAGAAGTGGGATAATACTACAAGTAGATGAATCCATCATGGATCAAACCTTAGATGTAGTACATATAAATCTCAATATGTTGGGTACACTGTCATTATACTAGATCTTTGTAAAACCTTAGTGTACTCTGATTGTCACACCAAATGACCGTTAGATGATGAAAAAGTATATCAAGCTCAGTTACGAAGTTCTATAACTAAATGGCTTGAATGGTAACATTTACTAAACCTCTATATTGAACCTCTATGGATGATAAAGAAATGGAATATTACTTCTTACTTGACCCAAAAATTGGACCAAATCCCAAACTAAGAACATACCTTGAAGTGGACTTACAATCAATGTTATCACCATCCCAATAAAAATTAGTGTAGCCAATGAGATCCAAAGTACACCCTATTAAATAATGAATCCCATGGTTGATGCTTCCTTGAACATATCGAAGTATATGTTTTGTAGATTACTAATGTAGCTCATGTAGTTCCTACACGTATCTAGAAATGGCTCCCATTACATATGAGAGATCTAGATGGGAGTGAGGGAGATAAAGAATACTCCCCATATGTTTATGGTATTGAGTGAAATAAACTAATGGTATATCCTTTCCATCCTCAAGCTTCACCCCCATATGAAAGGTGTGGTTGTTGGCAAGTAATTAGTCATGCAAAATCAAAACAAGAGATCTTGTTCACACTTGGATTGATAAAAAATGATTCTTGATGCATTCTAGTTGATTTAAATTCTAAGGAAAAAGTGTAGGAGACCCATGTTTATCATGGAAAATCTGTCATGCAAAGCAATTCTAATCATAGCAATAGCTAGGGCTGAATCAGTTGTTATTAGTAGATCATCTACATAGAGTACTATGAGCAATAAAGAGTCAGATGTTCTCATCATATAAACATTTGGATCAGATTTACATCACATGAACTTTTGAGATAGAAGATAAGAGTCTATTTTATCATACCAAGCTCTAGGTGCCTGGTTGAGGCCATTGAGTGACTTCTTGAGTTTGCATACCAATGAGGAATTTTGTACATACCCTTATGGCTGATCCATGTAGATATCATCCTCAAGATCACCATGAAGAAATGCATTTTTCACATCCATTTGATGAACATCCCACCTTCTTATTTCTACAATGGCAATATCCAATCGAATGGAGTCCATTTTACCACTACAACAAAAGTCTCATCATAGTCAATGCCATATACTTGATAAAATATTTTGGCTAATAAATTTATTTTTTATCTACCCACATGTCCATCTACTGATTTCTTTATCCTATAGATCCACTTACATTTTACAAGATTTTGATTGGAATGAAGTGGAACCAAGTTCCAAGTTTGGTTCATAATGTGGGAGTTGTACTCCTCATCCATGGTTATTTCCCAAAGAGCATTACATATATCTTATGCATAAGTGTGAGGGCTAGATGTTTGAACCATACAAGCATTAATCATCATGATGGGATCAGTAACTAAGAGAGCATGAGGGACATTATATATATATATATATATATATATATATATATATATATATATATATCATCTAAGCTCCTTGTTCTTTGATTTCTCATAGGGGAAACTGAATCATCACTAGAATCCAAATCAGGGATTGGTTGTGGATCAGCACATGCATGCTAAGGTTCCTATGAATTAGATTCAAAAATATCTGAATCAAGATCAAAATGATTGCATGTATCATCTTTGATATCTATAAGAGGAGGAAACAAGAAGTGGTGGCACATTGTTCCTGAGATGCTTGTGGAAGATTTTCATCAACGTAGACACTCCTTTCAATGAAAAGTATTTCTATTGAAAGGTCTAGTAATTGATATCCATTTACACCATTTGGATATCGAATAAATATGCATTCTTTTCTTTGAGGCTCCAAATCCTTCAAAGCTCTTGTCTACAAGAATGCATGCCCGTAAACATGATCTAAAAATGTAAAAATGTGTGACTTCTGGTTGCATACCTCTTCATGCTTCAAAAGGTGTTTTTCCTATGACAAATTTGTGAGGAGATATATTTTGTATGTATGAATAAATATTTATTTCTTCATCCCATAATTTGGAGGGAAGGGACCTAGCATGGAACATGCATTTGGCCATCTCTTTCAAAGATTGGTTCTTCCTTTCAGCTACCCTATTCTATTGTGGAGTGTATGAAACTATGTTCTACAATTGTATTCCTACTTCATCACAAAGATTTTGGACATCATTGTTGACATAATCCCCCCCCCCATTATCTATGTTTGTGATCTTGATCATTTTCTCAAACTACTTCTCTACATGGACTTTGAAAACCATGAGATTCTCAAACACTTTAGACTTGAATTTGAGAAAGTACACCCATGTATATCTTGTGCAATCATCAATGAATGTTAGCACATATTTGGATTTGCTCATAGAAGGTTTAGGAAATGGACCCATAAGACCAATATGAACAAGATCTAAAGGAGGAGAGTCTCTCCATGCACGCCCCTTCAGAAAATTGACTTGTGGATGCTTTCCAAGAGCACAACCTTCACAAATTCCATTGTAAAATTCTATGGTAGGCAATCCTTTTACCATTCCCTGGTTGTTGAGTTATTACATGTATCTAAAATTTAAATGACCAAATATTTAATGCCAAATTTTAATATCATCATTTTCATGTGTTAGTATTAAAGTAGAATCTAATTTAGCAATAAATTTTGAAAAAGTGTACAAATGAGAGTGATGATTTGCCTTACCAACAAAAAAATTTTAGTTGTCTTACATGTCAAATATGCTCACTACATCTATAGTGAATTCAAATCTCCTTCATGTGCTTATATGTGTCATCTAATATATAGACATAATATTAACTGAAAGTTTTGGAATGTGAAGGATATTCTCAAAACATCCAATTCCATGCTCTATCCTCCCTATTCTAGTTGCCTTTATTGGAGAGTCATCCCCCATGAGAATAGGAGGACCAGTATATGGTTTTCAATAAGAAAGAGCATCCTTTGTGGCTACCATGTGGTGTGAAGCTCCTAAGTCTATGATCCATGCATCTGGAGAGGAATGAATGGCAATTAATGTATGTGCATTACATCTTCTTTCTAGTGCTTTTTCTTCCTACTTCTTGGAAGTTTATGGAATATGGTGACCAAGGTTATTATTCTACTGAAGTGTTTGTGCCATGAGATCAATGGTTATCTTCATGAATGATGATTTTATATGGTAACCATGGTTGTAATAGCTGCACTTTGATTTTTCCTTCTTGTCCTTTGATCTTGTAGCTTCATCTAGAGGTTTGAGATTGCCTTCTTTTCTTTGATCTAGATCCTTTTTCCCTTTGACTTTGGATTATTGATTTGACTTCAAATTATTCTTGCCACTTGCATGCATAGTAAGTGCATGAGCTTTAGAATTTTTTAATGTGCCCATCTTTATGAGCTTATCCTACTCATGTATCAGAGACTCAATAAAGGCATTGAGTGTAGGCATCTTCCAAGTTGCTCCTATTGTAATCCTAACTGTGTGAAAATTTGAGACAAATAAAACATATTTTAGACCCAATTTTGATAGAAAAGCAAGAATTAATTTGTTTTCTTGAATGGATTTGTCAATTCCACATCCTTTCAGCTAGAGTAATAAGGCTTTGAACTTAGTGAATAAGTCTTGAATATTTTCAAAACTACTTGGATCTAATGAGTTGATCTCATTTTCAAGGATGTGACCCCGCATCTCATCTTGCTTCCCAAAAAGAGTCTCCAACTTAGTCAAAACCTCATTTGGTTTTGTACATGCTTCGATATGATACAACAATTCTAGAGACATCGATAATCATAGAAGACCAAAGGCCTCATCCATCTTGTTGAAATGTTTAGATTTTTCAATAGCAGGATTAGGTTCAACCTATATATCCATTACTATTCAATACAAGCCTCTACTTCTGAGTTGAAGTAGAATCTTTGGCTTCTATTCAAAATAGTTGTATGGTGTGAGAATAGTAGAGGATAGAAATTACATTCTTTATGATAGCTCTAATCTTTAGTACCTACAAAAGATTGTTAATGCTCCTTCTTCCTAACTTAATGTGCTTTGATACCATGTATAAATATAGCAGGACCTGCACCAATATGATCTAGCAGAAAAAAAATAGAGCAAAAGTTATAGAAGAATATAGAGGAAAACAGAACAGTTGATAGGAAAAATTAAAACCATATAATAGATAGAAAAAAATTCATCAATATTATAGTAAGTAACCACCATAGTAGAAAATAGAGGAAACAAGGAAGAACAACCACAAAAATAACAAGACTTATGGTTATGAGAGGCGTTAACAAATTGAGAACATGATATCCTCCTTTATTAGCTTAACTCATAAGTATGCAACAATTTGATAATCCGTTATTCACAGAGAAAGCACAGCGGAGATAACTGGAAATAACGCTAACAAGAAGCAGCTAAAACCAATCCTACCACGTTGTCTTTATAACCAAAAAATAATCATCAATCTGACTTAAAACACTAGATAATATGCAACCATAATGATAATAAGAATTAAAAATAAATGGGGCCACGTAGAACATACCTGAACTAATCTGGAAAGAAATGAAATAGAGTTAAGAAAAATAAATAAAAATGAAATGAAATGGAGAAACGACTTCTTTCTTTGTGCTGGTAGGTGAACTTATATAGCAGTTTAGTTTGGATATTATTCAATTAGTGAACACATCAACGTTCTTGTGCAAGTTGTTCACTACTTATACTGAACATTCTTTAACAATGTAAAGTAATTAGAGAGATAACAAACTAACACAATGTCTTCCGTAAATTCACTTATACAGAACTTTATTTGAAGCTCATGTCGCCAAATATCATTTTACTTGGAATACAATAGTTTGTTTTATTTTTTTATTTGAGGTGGGTTGAAAACATATGTCAAGCGCTACAACACTTGGGATCTTTAATGAACGGATGAATAGAGCAAGTGTCTTTTTTTATAGTTGTGCACTAAGGGCTTAATTACGCTGCTAGAAGTCATAGAATAGGAGAAGCTCTGTGTGACCATACATTATTTATGATGGATATTCATTACTAGTCGTTATGTGAACCTGTTGTTGGAAGAAATGACCTATTTTGAAGAACATATATTGGGGATGTTTTGGTCTTGTGGATGATCATTGGTGATAAATTGGCAGATATGGGATATTGCAATGTTTAATGCCATTAATATTTATTTGTGGATAACAATTTTCTATTAACTTATGTCTATTAATGTAGAGTTCAAACTTGTAGAACTCAAATTGTGAGAGGAAGTTCATTACGGAATTGATTTCCTCCATAAAAAAAACCTTGTTGTCTAGGATGCATTTTCAAGAAATGATAAATCTATTTATATTAATGAATATATTGTTTTTATTTTGGTTTATGTGTGGATAAATTATTGTTTGTTCTTTTTCTTGTGTGTGTGTGATATAGAGAAGTTGATATGTTTTTTCCCATATTTTTGGGATTCTCACCTATGCTACTATACATTCCTACAACTTTGAGTTTAAAATTTATAAAATATTGACAAAATAAATACATGTAATTACCTATTAAATAAATTAACCTTTTCTTATGTATATTGAAGTTTGGCTATTGTACAAAGTGTTGTTTGTTTTTCTTTTTTCTTTTTTTTTTATCAATTTCTATTTCATAAGAGTTCATTAGTTTGCATTAAAAAGTAGTTGTTTTGTTAATATTCAGCCCTACACACACACACACACACAAAATATAATCTTCACCTTTTCATAATAAAGTTTAGAGTGTAGTACGCCCAAGATGTTCAACTATAATATGTGTTCATGGTATATTCAAGAATCCTTTATAAGGTAAAATTTTAGTGAGATTGACCTTTAAAAATTATTTTTGGTATAAATTATAATTAATTCATTCCATTAAATCATGTCTCTTTGAGGCATTTATTCATTCACATTATATTTTACTTAGGATTCAATCGAGAATGTTTAGTTCTGTTAAAGAGTTTGAGAGCATCCTTTCAAAACCCTTTTTTACATGTCCTACAATTATTAGATCACACGAACTCATGTTTCTTTGAGACATTTTTTGAACCCTTTTCCCCTATTTAATATGTTTTAAAATAATTTTATTTCTTTTTAAATATCTTCACATTTTTCATACATGTCATTGAAGGCATTTGTAACTATAGAATTTGATAGAAATTTGGTTCCACAAGGTATTTATTATTATTTTTTACAGTTTTCATGCCATAAAAGTTTATTCTCTCTTTAATAATAAATTTTATAGTTTTCTCAATACAACTAACATGTCAAAAATGATTAACCATAACATGGTCTAGGTATGTTCCAAAACCTTCCTACTCTTATACAATCAAAAAGTTTGAGAATACCCTTTCAAACCCCTTTTTTTTACGATCTAAAATCATTGCATTCCATAAAATCATGCCACTTTTATGCATTTGGTCAACAAAATTCTCCATACTCAGGGTATGTGCAAAAGTTTTTTATCAAGTTAAATATTTTTAGAATGTCCTTTCAAAAGCCTTTTTTTCAATGTTTTTCAAAAAAATTAATACATCTTTTCAAATAATTTGACTACCTTTTACATGATTTCATATTTTACATACATATCATTGAAGGTGTTTTAAATTAAATTTTTTTAGATAAATACAATTTAGATTATGATTTGATGTATAATCCATTTTTAATTGATACTAAAATTATCATATCCCAAAAAGCTGGGCATAATTGCCAAATTGTATAATATGGAGAAAAATATATATCCACATTTGTTTTCTTTATAATAAATATTTAAAATAATTAAATAAATAATTTTAAAAAAAATCACCTTTATGGTGGTTGGTTTGTTTGTTTGTTTTTTTAATTTTTGAGTTTTTTAAAAATTAATATTATGATGATGTGGGATATCAAACTCTAATAGAGAAAAGAATTTTGTATTACATATCTTATTTTATAAAAACATGTAGTTGCGGAGAGCATATCAACTTTCACTCACATTTTGTTGAACTTGTATAGTTATTTGTGCTTGTAAATATGTAGATTTTATTTTATTTATTGTATATGATTGTTTGTATTAATATTATTCTATTTTTGCAATGTCATTTTTTGTATTTCATAATTTATTCTTTATATTATTTAGGGAGCATAAATACTACAATTATTTCTTTGACTTTGTGTCAAAGGATGAAATAGTTATTTATAAAGTAACAAAACCATATAAAAAGTATATTTCCATATTAGTAGTATTCTATCTATTTTATGTTCCTATAGACACAAATCCATTATTAGACACTTAAAATTTTAAATCATGGTCCATATTTACGATACATGACTTAGGTCTACAAAAATTACTCTTGTTCACACTCTTCATTCATTCAAATATTTATGAACCTAACCTTCCTATTTTTTTGTCATTCATTAATATGAATTCCATATTTGGTGCCTAATTTTATTATTATCCTAACCATAGTCCTTATTGATCATCATATCACTATTATTTATCCTCATATGCCTCTACTTTTAGTTACATGAATGTAAGTACTAGAATTTTCCACCTATATTGGATATATTGTTGTGCCTTGTAATGATATGTTTACTAAATTTAAATCCTTCATATGTGTCATCCTGTATATTTCAAATTTTAGTGGAAAGACGAGTTATGATAGAGAGACCTATTTAAACACATGAGACCTAACCCTAAAATTATGGAGTGAGAACTTATATAACATCTATCAAAATGACACATATCACTTGCACATTGAGAGTAATAACCCAATTAAATTCAAGTTATAAACTAATCAAAGGATCATGCCTAAGTTATGTTTGAAGCACCTAAATCCAAGTCAATTTTGCATATTATCAAGTGTTAGAATCCAAGTAATGGATTGCATTGATAATAGTGAATCATTATTGCACATATAGATCTAAGTGGGAGAAATAAATATGATTTTATCGCTCCTCACAATATTGGAAATGTAGGTAGAACTTAGCTTCTCATTAATGAATGGTTTTGGTTATCACAACCCAACACTTTAACCCATTTTTAAAGAAAACTTATTGTTGAAATTGGAGTTAGGGTTTAAAGGTGAAGGAGACATAATTTTTTGACTTTCACACAATATCAATCCTTTGATATTTCATGTAAAAATGGTTTATATATAGACATAATGATGTGTATTAGAACACTTGAGAACATATCAAAATTAAATTTATGGCATAATTGATATTCCTTCAGTTATGACAAGAATCTATGTTTTACCAAATCCATCTAGTTAGGTTGAAAAATATAGTTTCCAGATCTAAGTGGTTCTATATCCATTTTTAATCTTTATTCATACCTATGTATAGACTCATATCTTAATAAAATATTAGCAATCTGAATACCCTAATATTATTGCTTATTTCCATAAATTGTAAGTTACAAATTATTATCTAGCTTTGCATTCAATATGCATAATTTAGATATAATTTATACAATCTTAATATTCATCTAGGTTTCTACTTTTTTTATAATATTAATCCATAATAACTTAAAACATGCTGGTTAACCCAATACTTATCTTGAGTGTGTCAATCCATACATTTTACCATGGGGTTTCTTCATTTTTATTAAAGGTTTTAGTTTTATGTATTTATTCCTTATTTTCAAACTTATTTTTCATTTTTACCTCATTCTCATTAATTAATCATGTGTGTGTGTGTGTACATAGACATATATACATATTTAGATATATATACATATGTATACATATACATATATGAATACATGTGTTTACATATATACATACATGTATATATGCACGCATGCACACGCACATTCACATGCGCACACACACGCACACACACACATGCACACGTACACGTACGCGCACACACATAGACACACACACACACACACATGCATGCATGCACACACACATGCAAACACACACATGCAGGCACACACACACATGCACACATGCATGTACATGTGTGCACACATGCACACATGTGCGCGCATCTACACATGCACGCACACACATGCATGCGCGTGCGCGCGCACACACACACACACACACACACACACACACACACACACACACACACACACACACACACACACATGTACACACATGCACATCTGCACGTGTACTCATGCACATGCACATATATTTATATATATACATATATACATTTTTATACATATGTATATGCATACATGTGTATGTGTGTGTACATACATATGTATATGTATATGTATATGTATATGTATATGTATATGTATATGTATATGTATATGTATATGTATATGTATATGTATATGTATATTTATATGTATACATACATACATACAAACATACATAAATACACACACACACTCATGTGTGTGTATGCATATGTATATGTGTGTGTGCACATGTGTGTGCATGTGTGTGCACATGCGCATAATTTGTGGTTTATAACTTAAGATATGATTTAAATCCTTACATGTTGCCTCCCTAAAATATAAAATATATTTAACATCTATGTAATCCATTGCATCATTATATGTGCAATAATTATAAGACTAAAATTAGTAATGAGAAATATTTAAACCTTTTTAATACTTCATGTTATTTAAATATCTAAGCCATGTTACTTTTGGTTACTACTAGATGCTAAATAGGATGGGTTACTAATTTTGTTCCTCATAGTCATAGATCTCAATGTTGTGATGCATACCATCCCATCCTCATTATTTTCCAAAGGCTTATATTGGATCAACATGTTTCTCTACCTCCCCATCCACCCCCCATAAGGCTAACTAGTAAAATCAAAGGGTAAAATAACATTTATTAGATAAATAGTACTTATGATATGATTTCTATCCTTGAACTAATAAATAGGTCAATGATATACAAGTATATCCTTATGACACATTGCATAATACAACTTTACCAAATGATATAGAACCAACATTGTTTCCCTCCCTTTCTATTGCACTATAAAGTGGTAGATTATTTCATTTAGAAACTAATATTTTCCTACCAAAAATACAATCTAATAATATTTTATAATATTCATTAAATAATAAGTTACAAATGATGGATTCGAGAGGATATCAATGGATAATGGTTCAACGTTGATCATATATAACATATCATTATTACAAACATTGAATGTCAATATGGACACTATTAGAAAGCTAGATAAGAATATAAGAGGATATGATAATGTTCTTCATCAATTACTTGGAACAATATCATTTAATGTGATAGTAGGATGAAAGAATTTGAATACCATGTTTCAATTCATGCCTAATTATCTACACTATAACTTACTATTTGGTCTACCATGGATACATACTACAGAATCAATAACATCTAAAATACACATATGCTATAAATTCATGCATAAAAGAAAATATCATACATCTAATTTAAATAATGGTTCCTTAAAATATTTTAAAATGATACACCTTATAATTATTATAATTTAAAATCATATTCTATTCATTTTTTCATAGTTCATAGATCACTGATTATCCTCAAAGATAGAATCCATACATATGTTATACACATAATATTTTTCACTTTATCATTTACTTATGTTTCCTCTTATAGTGGCTTGTAGATTAATTAATCTCCCTGATTCCATGCCTTAAAAGATGTACTAAGAATGGGGAGGTAAAGCATCATGGTGCTTTGTGATATATGTCATTATTTTATCATGTTTACACCATTTATACTATCATTTTGACCTGCTCTAAGTGTCTATTTACTTATATCTAATGTATGTCTCTTATCTAGATTTTTTATATTCCCTATATCTTATGGTATCAATCTTGATGATACCATATATTTTTTACCTTCACCTACCTATACCATATCATCTATCCCGATATAGTTCTAAGCTTATCTTATGGAATTTTTACAATATAATCATAATAGATATAACTTTATGTCATCCAACATATTTGAACTATATTGACAAAGCTAATACCATTGTATTAGTGTTTAGGGGTTGGTTTTAGGTGTTGTCTTGGTATATATAAGGGTCATATTTCATTTATTTCATATCATATACCATTTATTATCTCTAATTTTGCTTTCAATTCTTAGCTAAGTACATTTGGGAGAATTAGTTTCTTAGACCCTTATATTGAGGAGTATTTTTTTATGGTGTCATTAAAGCTCAATAGGAGGAGTCACTGGGAGTCCCTAGTTTAGGATATATTACGTATTCAACCACCCATTTGAGATATTTAATCTAAAACATTATCTTTGAAAGCTCCACTTAACCCAAGTGGGATATTAAAGTGTTTTTGATAATATAAGGTGGAAAACCAAGGGCTAAACCTTTACAAAGCAACAAAAAGAAAAAGTAGAGGCAAAAACACCAAAATTCCTTGAAATAGAAATAACAAAACCTGCTAAACCAGCATAATCAGCGCAGACAAAAAAACAAGTCTAAAGATAGTATGTATGAGGAAACATAGAAAAAACAAAATAAAGGAAACAATATATAAGGAGAAATATTCTCCCATATTTTATCCAAAGACTCCATGAATTCATCCATATTTGTGAAATTCTCATCTCCATCCTCCACAAATGTAGACTCAAGATCCTGTAACATAGAAAGATTCAGTGACAGAGTACACCTGAGTATTATGGAAACTAAGTGTTATAATTTCTTAACATGACCCCTCAAGGTAGAAATGTCATTCTTATAATTAGCTCCTTCCTCCATCTCATCCATATCTTCCTCCACAAACATTCTTCTGCCATCTTTAGCATTAACCTTAGAATCACCCACAACACCACCAGCTACATCAGTCTATTTATTCCCATTCTTACCCTCTACATCCTCAGATATCTCCTAGATTTAAATAACCTTGCCCTCATCCCCTTGGGTGGATTCCTCATAAACTCTATAAATATTTAATAAGTTTGGTTTTCAATGCAAGTTTTCTAGCAATCCTCCCTGACCTCCTAACACTAGAGGACAAACCCTCCTTCCTATCCTTAGCAAATAAATTGGTTTTACTGTCTGGTCCCACATGAGTACTGATGAGATTTTTAGGGGTCCCCACATCACCCCAGATAATTTACTCTTCTCCCTCCCTAATTTTCCTTTTCCTACTCTTTGCACTACTTTTAAGGACTAAAGTGTGGATAGAGGTACCCATGTTAGTCTACTTATTATATAGAGAAAGAGAACGCCCTTTCATCTTATGAGAAGTAGGGGAAGGGAAACACTCTTTAGATACAATGGTATCATCATGTTTGGCAGTAATTTCACCGCTATGGGATTGGATAGGCTTAGGTGGCTCTAGAGCAAGGTGGAAATTATAAAGGCAAAGAATAAGACCCTGGTGTAGGGGAATGGGTTTCTTGGAGGGTTTCTTAGCTGACTCAGCTTTAACTCTAAAAATTGAATGCTCAAGGGAAGAAAGCAAATAAAATGGGAAACTAATATGAGTATTACATCTAAAATGATTTAGTAAAAGAAGATGGTAATTGTAGAACCTAGTAAACCTCCCCTCTAGAGTGAAGTATTTCATAAGGAGGAAACACATATCATCCCATGGCTCTAGTAGTTTGGCCCATTTGAATCTTCCCTAGTAAGGGACGAGTTCTTCACCTTCCCAAAGGAATAATTTTCTGTTAGAATGGTCCACCACTTTTGTTTTCCTCTATAGCTTGGTCCCCTTAGATGACAGGCTACTCACCATAGTAATAACTTTCTCTAAAACCTCAAACCCAATTCTCCCAATAGTGACTCTATAGTTATGACAAGTCTAAGTGAATTACTCAGATAGATTTTCATCATAACCATTAAACCATTCCAAAAAAGGACTGATGCTACCTTCCTTATAGTGATATTAGACCACAACATTATCCTTAAACTTGTAACAAGAAATTGGCTCCATTTGAATCTTATCTCCACCCATTATAGCCTTCCAAACAAAGACACAAAAGCCCCAAAATTAGAGATTCACAAATTTATTGTTAAAGGATAGATTAGCCATTATGATAAGAAATTTGCATGTAATATCATTAATAAGAGCCACCTTTCAAAAGACCAATTAAATCCTACTCTTCCCATGCTCGAACATGATTACAAGGGGATCTCTATAATTAGCAGATAAACACCTCTCCTTAACACAAGGGAGTAATAAAGTGAGGATGACATTGAGAAAGTGAAGTATAAAAAGCATGTACTTTGAGATATACATCAGCATCTTTTAGCAAAACTAGTGAAATAAACTATCTTTCCTAAGATGATTAGTCATCATCAACATGTCATTTCTTTTCGGATCAAGTCCCTTATATTTAAAGGGATGTTATTAATTTGACACCAACAATGCCAATTAGAATTTTTTTTACCCAAGTCTATAAGAGCATCTGCAACCCTATTGCCCTCTCTCTATATATGAGAGAATTCAATTATGGGGATCCTCAATAGAAGGATTTGTATGTCCACTATAATGTCCTTCAATTTCTAGCCACAATTCAACACATTAGTAACAACCTCAATAATAAGTTTGGAGTCTCCCTAAATGTGTAATTGCCTAATATTAAGTGAGATAGCCAGTTTTACCCCCCATAGAAGAGCATAGGCTTCAGCATATTTTTTGCTTTGAAGGCCTATCCCACCATCATAGATAGAAACCATGCACCCCTTGCAATCCCTGATAATTCCACCACCATTAACCTTAACATCCACCTTATATGCTCCATCAAAATTTATTTTGAGCCAATTAGACTTCAACGGGATCCATCTGGTATTCAATCTCTACAATTGTTTTAAAATTATTATGAGCTAGAATTTGGTTTAGAATTCTCTAGTTAGTCATAATATTCTCCTCTTCTTGAGAAAGAGGTTTTTCCATATTTTTGATGTGAGAATTTGTCACACTTTCCATGAGGCTCTTATAAAAGTAATGAAGAACCTGAGAAGTATCCCTAACAACATCCCTAAAAATATTGTTATTACACTCTTTCTAAATAGTCCAAGTAAGACAGGGCAGAGTTTGGTTCCAAAGCTCAACCAGCCATGGGTGAGAGAAGGAAGGACACCAGTTAGTAATAAATTCCATAACATCAAAATTACAAACCCATTAAATGCCAAAATTCCTTAAAATAGTGATCCAAATTTCCCTGGCAAAATCATAGTGGAGAATTAAATGAGAGACGATTTCCTCCTCAAAGCACAGAAAGCACCTATTGACCAAGGTGAATCCCCTCCTTTGTAAGTTATCTTGAGTTAGGATTTTGTTATGAATAGCATCCCACCAAAACACATTAATTTTACGGATAAGTATATGACTCCAAACTTTCCCCCAAATCTCATTGTTAGGCATATTAGGGATCAATAGATGGTAAGTAGATTTAACAGAAAATATACCTTTCTTATCTAACCACCAATACAACTCATCTTCCCTAGGAAAAAGAGGGATTCTAACCCCCAAAAACAAATGTTGGATAGACCACATCCTAATATAGAGATCATGGCATGGCAATGGGTACAACACTCCAAAATATTTTTCCAACTCCTAATACCATTATTATTGTGAATATAATGACAACCTTTATTCCCAAGAAACTATGTAGCAATGCCAACAATGCCTCCATAATCACCTTAGGTAACTAGGGCCTTATCATTCAACCAAATGTCTTCCCAGAAGTTAATGGAATTACCATTCCCCAATTTCCATCTAAGCCTATGCTTGAAAAGACTTTGAAACTTCAGCATTTTGTTCTAGATAACACATCCCTTGGGAAGCCCTTCTTGATGGAGAAAACTGAAGTGGTCATTTCCATGAAGATAATTGGATTTCATAATGTCTCCCCACTCTTTATGGTTATGGATCAAATTATAGTTTATTTTGGATAGGAGAGATTTGTTCATATTCTTGATAGATCTAATATTAAGACCTCCATGGGATTTGGGAAGACAAACTTTCTCCCAACTAACCAAAGACATTATCTACTTGTCTTCCACCCCAATCCATAAGAGTTTTATTTGAATCTACTTCAATTTTTCAACAATAAACTTAGGTATTTTAAAAAGAGATAGTAAGTAAGTAGGAATACCTTACAACAAATCACATAGAAGCTAAAGCTTGCCAGCACTATTGAGTAGCTTCCCCTTCCAACCAACCAACTTCTTTTGAGTTTTTTCCAAAATTTCATTCCAAAATCCTTGAGACACCTCCTTGAATATTAGGGTAAGGCTAAGGTAAATAGCAAGGAGATCAACTTCAGTGCACCCAATAATATTAATGATTTTTCACCAAAGATTAGCTAGAGTATTAAATAAATACACATTGCTCTTCTAGAATTTTATGATTTGACTAGAGGCTTTGGCATAGTCACTTAGAATATTCTTCTAACTATGAGCTTTAACCATAAAAGAGATACCAAAGAGGATGCTATCATCCACAAACTATTGCACAGACATATCAGGAAGGGAAGAAGTGGGTTTCATACCATAATTTATTTAGAGGTAATTTTAAATTGAACATATCTCCCAAGGGCCTTGACCATCATGATAAAAAATTATGATGAAAGAGGATCCCCCTATCTAATCCCCCTTGAGAAAGAGAAAAAAACCCTAGGGATGCCATTGACCATAATAGAGAATTTAGCAGTTTAGATAGCCTCCCTAATAAGAAGGGATACTTTATCATTAAAGTCAAACTTTCTAATGACTTCAAATAGGAATTTCCATAAAACTCTATCATTTCCTTAGACATCTAACTTTGGGAGCATGCTAGGGATTCCTCTCTTATCCATAGAGTAGATAGTTTCATGAGTGGAGATCATAGCATCAAGAATTTGTCGACTAGGTACAAAGCCTTTCTATGAAGGGGAAATAATTTTATCCAAAAAAGGATGAAACCTCAGGATAATTAGTTTAGTGCATAGCTTATAGATTGTATTACACAAGCTAATGGGTCTAAAATCAAAAAGATGCATAGGCTTTGGCTTTTTAGGAACAAGAACAATTAAAGTATTGTTAATCTACTTTAGAAGTTTACCAGTTATGAAAAAATCCCACAAATTAGTAGTGACATCTACCCCTACAATATCCCAATATTCCTAAAAGATGACTAGAGGAAACCTATTCAGGCTAGGGGATTTTAATGGATGCATCACAAATAAGACACCATGAACCTCCTCCTCAAAAATAGGTTTTAACATTTCAAATTTGTCATCTTCAGTAATCAAACAGGGGATTTTATCAATAAATTGGTCCATAATCCCTCCATTGTCAGCATTATTAGCTTGCTCTAACAATAAAGTCTAAAAAAATTACACAACTTGGTCCCCAATCTCCTTGTCTTCAGTGATAGTATTGCCATTTTCTAGACATAATTTAGAGATAGAATTAGCCTTCTTATGTTTCATGGTTGAAAGATGAAAAAGGCAGTATTTCTATCACCTTCTTTGATCCACTGAACCCTAGACTTATGTTACCATAAAATATCTTCTTTACTCATAAGATTCTTCCATTTAGAATTCAAATCACCTTCCTCCTATAAAATATCATCCGTAGTATCTCCTTGAGCCATAAGCTGCTGGAGATTAGCTAGTCTTCTAGAGATATTTTTTTTCTGGCTAAACACATTGTCAAAGCTATATATGTTCCACCCATGAACCTCATGTTTAATGTGAAGGATCTTTTTGACCAACCTAAACATCAAAGTACCCTAAATGGGAGTTTTCCACCACTGAGACACAAGGCTTCTAAAATCTTTATGTTTAATCCACATAGCTTCAAATTTGAAAGGGAAAGGGCCACCCTTACACTACTCCTTCCAACTAAAGAGAATAGGACTATCGTCTTATATGGTTCTAGAAAGAGGTTACAGACTCATATTATGATGATTATCCCAATATTTAGAAATGAGAACTCTATCCAATTTTACTTGAATCATTTGATCTCTTCTTCTTTTGTTAGACCAAGTGAAATTACGATTCAACAACTCCATATCCAACATCCTAAAGGAATTGATAAAATCTGCAAAATCAAACATGGTATTAGTATAATCAAGAATACCCCTACATTTCTTAGAAGGATATAAGGGAGTATTAAAAGCCCAAGCCAATATCCAATGAGAATGAGGGGAGGTGGAAAGAGTATTACACAAGTCCATCCATAATGAATTTCTTAAGGTTTTAGTGTTTAGAGCATAAATATTGATTAAGGACCAATTTAAAGATAGCAAAGAGAAGTTAACAACCAAAAAGTGTTTGCTAGAGACAACTAGTGAGCCCTATATTTTAGCATCATTCCACATAGTGACAATCCCTCTAGAGGTTCCCATAGCTAGGCTAATATAGAAACTAGCCTTGGGCCATAAATAATTTATTATCCTCTTAAAGCTCTCTTCATTCATCTTAACATCCTAAAGTAACAAAATATCTAACTTATTTTCTAGAATATAGTTTTTCACTTTGAACTATTTAGTGGGACTATTGAAGCCCCTCAAGTTCCAAGACAATATTCTCATTGGGAAGGTTTATGAGATTGTATCTCTAGTATTTTTTGCTTTCCATTGGCAATCTCCCTAGTGATCTCCCTCTGCCTTGTTTCTTTGAGAGTGGGTCTTCTTTGTTTAGGGTCTATTCCAACATCTGTATACTTTTTAGCCCTTTGATTCTTTTTCTTAGGGGTAATCCAATCTTCATGGTCACTACCACTACCATTCTAGCTGATCTTAACTATGAATAAAGGAATAGCTGTATGTTCAACAAGAAGAACCTCCTTCATGAATTCAACCATGGTTACAAGAGAGGGATTCTACTTAAGGGATGTTTGGGAGGTCACAACCTTGGGACTACAACTCTGATCCAAGAGCTAGGCCCTTTATCTAATGGAATATAGGTCCTTATCACCTTCAATAGCATCCTCTACCAACTAAGATTAAATCTCACCCTCATTCATCTGAGTATTCTATTGAACAAGGTATTGGTAATTATCTATATCAGGATTATGATAACCTTTCTCCATGTCTTCCTCAAAATAGTCTTCTATGGTAATATTTTCCCCTTTACTTCACATTCCATAATCAATAGGGGTGTCATCTTTGGAAGTGTTATCTTTAACTTCATTATTCAGGTCGGTATTGCCTCCCATTTTCTTCACCTTACAATGGGTCATTAATTGGCCTTTCTACTTGCAAATTTGACAAAAATGAGTAGCATTCTCATAGAGGATTAGTTGGGTCCAAATCCCATATTTGGATTTTAATTATATGGACATGGGAAGGGATTGGTGGATATCCACATTAACACAAAAATGAGCATACACATAGTGGGACTTAGTCTAAGTGGTGTTATCCAAAGTCACATACTGACCAAAGGTATTACCAATAGAAAAAACTATCTTTTCATCCCAAAATTCCAAGAAATGGGGGAAGTCTAGTTCAAATCGATGATGGGATCAAAACTAGGTTTTCAAGAGCACAAAGTAAGTGAATGGGTGCCATAGGCCATGACCCTCCTACCATAACAGCTAACATATCCTCTCTATTCATAAATTTAAATAGAAACAGTCCTCTTTGCATAGAAATGATTGACACACTACCTTTAATCCTCCACAGATTAGCCATCCATTTCCTCACCATCTCAATTAGGATGAAGGGAGAAAAACTTACCAACCAAAGCAAGATCCATGGCTTCCACTATTTCCTCAACCAAGTCATCGGGAATATCCAAAGCTATTCCTTCCACTGATCCCTTTTAGACTAGGACCCTTGATTCATCTTTATGGGAAAGAGATGTCTTCCCAGTTAACACCTCTTTCCATCCCTTTGAAGGATCCTCACCCACTGATTCCTGGGTCCCAGAGGCACTGCCCAAGGTAGTGACCTCCATCATCATAGTTTTTTGTTAGGATATTAAAGTGTTATCAGGTCCACATAAGGTAACTATATTCTATACATATACTCTTTCATTTATTTACATAGTAGAGTACATTTTTCCTATTATTGTGTGAATGGTGTATGTGTATCCCTTTTTAGGCCTTCTCCACACCAAAAAAGTTAAGTTATCTATAGGATTCCTTAAATTTTAAAAAAATCACTTTAGGTTTCCTATACTTCCATTTGGTTGAATAAGGAATCTTAACCCTTTTCAATCATTCCAACCCATCCTTAGTTTATTTTATTATAATAATATATTTTACAACCATAATATACCATTATTTAGGTCTATTGATAGATACATATTTGTGCCATAGGATTAGTATTTAGAACCTTTTTCTATTGACATTTAAATTATAAGTAACCCTTTATTTTTTTAATAAAATTTATTATATCTTTATTTGATCATCTAATTATCATTGGCTCTATTTGAATGAACTTACTCAATTTATAGTCTATTGAGAGAGAGGATAGTTTTAGGTCATCTTAGGCCATGCATACATTCTAGTAAACTTGACATGAATATGATTACAACTTTAGTTAGATTAGTTTCATGTTTTTCCTTCTATATCCTTAGTAAAATATTTAAAACTATCATTCTAACTATGTTGACTAGTCAGGTAAAGTTGTGTACCTATATATGAACAATATCAGATAGTACAACACCATTCTATGTGTTTTTAGACTATAATAGCATGTTCGATATATTTTTATGTTTTTACAACTATATTGCCCAACCCAATAGAACTATGTTTATTTTTAGTTTTTAAATATTAGAATTGTATCAGCTAGCTTGACACCATTCTCTTTGCATGTTTAAATTCACTACATGTTATAAATATAGCTTTTGATGTTTTTTTCTTTTTTTTTTACCTAGAAACTATGTTATGGATTTTTTTAAAACTATATAAAAGCTATTATTCTAGTCTAAGTGGTGGTCCATTTTACCAATACCATGGTGTGAAGGGTATTTCACTAATACTCAAGCATTGGACAACACTATGCATGAGATTTAGTTTCCATGTATCTCACCATCTATTATAAATTCTTAGGGTTTTTCTATTTTTATTGAGCTATGTTAAACAAAATAATATGTTTAATTTTATAGTGCATTGATAAATGGTTGGCCTCATAGAGTTATTATTAATAAACCTCAGTGAAGGGATAGTGTGGCCACAATTATGGTGGAATCCTCCCTGGTTAGTTCTTTCATGGTCCTATTCACTATATTAAAACTAGGATCAATATATTTGAGAGCACAAAAATCAATCAAATCCTTTTTATTCTACATCCTTATCTTTATTAGGATGGTTTTTCAAATTATTTAGCTACAAATCAATTTACTTGTCTTATATAATATATCATCCAAACTGATACCTTTATGTGTTCTATTTATGAACTACATCAGTCATCCCAAAACAATCCATTATTTTTTAAAATTTCACTATCCTACCCAATTCATTTTTATGTGTCTCACTAACTACATCAACCAACCTAATAAATTATAGTTATAACTTCCCTCTACCATTTGTATCAGCCAATATAATAGAGGTATTTCATGTCATCATATTATATCAGTCAACTAGATATAGTCTATTTTTTCAAGTTCCAATTATCAACTTTATGTGCTAGCATGACAACATCTAACTTTTTTTTCTTATTTTAACCTATAAATTTCTCTATCCATTCATTTAGTTAGTAGGTTATCCTATGGAGTAACCATGGCCTAGGTAAACTATATATAGGAGGTCGTGGGTAGTTTTTTATCATCATATATTGTGAATTCTACTCTTATTGAAGCTTGTAGAGGTTTCCCCCTATAACTAGATTATTCTATGTTTGTTATTCCTATGTGTGGTGCATACATTATTTTGGGAGTATAATGGATCACAACCTTGGGTACAATTGACATGAACTTCCAATAATTATTCATGTCCTTTCATACTGAAGGAAGTAAAATTGAAATATGTGGATTATGGGCAAAATATCCACAATTGGTTAGTTCACATTACATGACAAAGATGATAAAAAAGGGGGCATAAGGATTTATAGCATGATTATGTTCCTTAGAAGTTTAACTCATAAATCTATCTACACATCCTAATCTATAAATGATTCTTGATGACCACCCATCTAATTTTTGCTACATGCCAAAAGGACTACCACTAAAAAGAGAATATGATCATGCCATTAAACTACTTCCATAAGGTTGACCACCAGATATAAGACCATATAGATATACATATTCATAGAAGAGTAAAATATAAAATATGGTTCATGAAATGATAGAGATAGGGAATGTTAGGCAAAGCTATAATGCATATTCATCACTAGTGATTAAGGTGCATAATAAGGATTACACATGGAGGATGTGCCGAAATTATAGGAAATTCAATAAGTACACCATCAATGATAAGTTTCTTATTTCAAGAATTTATGATTTTCTTTGAGTTGTATGGTTTTGTTTATTTCACAAAATTAGATCACTATTTGAGGTACCATAAATTTAGAATCAAGGATGAATATGTTCAAAAAACCACTTTTAAAACTCATGAGGGCTATTATGAGTTTTTGGTAATGCCCTTTGGTCTTACAAATAGACTATCTACTTTTCAAATCTTGATGAAAACTATTTTTAGGCATTTTTTAAGGAATTTTGTGATGTTTTTATTTGACAACATATTTATTTACAATAATGCATGGTAAGAACACATGAAACATGTGGAACAAGTTTTGATAGTTTTAAAACAACATGAAATTTATGCAAATCTATCTAAATGTTCTTTTGGAGCATAGGAATTAGAGTACCTAGGTCACATTATAGCTCATGAAGGTGTTAAAATTGATCATCAAAATATTAAAGCTATGTTGGAAAGATCAATGCCCAAAAATCTTAAAAACTTATGAGGGTTCTTAGGACTAATAGGTTACTATTGGTGTTCTAGATTTGCACCCTAGCTGAGAAGGGCAATGTTCAAGTCCTCTTACTCAAATATATTCCAACATGGGATTTATCCTATGATATGGGTATCTTAATAATGTATTAGACCTCTGGAGAAGGATGGCTTCCTTTTTGATCTATCACCTATACTAAACCTAAACTAGCACTTGCTTGGAAAAGGGGAAAGAAACTTTAACAATAAATTATGAAAGCATGTAAAAATAGGTGATGAACCAATGATTTGATCACTAAAACTAAAATAAGACACACTATAGAAATCATTCAAGACTAAAAAAAATAACTCACATCAATATTTCAGAAAAAGGATTGAATTGATTATTAATATACTTTGGAAGGGTAGTTATCTACTTCCAAAATTGACCAATAGACCATGTATTTCACTTAGAATGACTTATGAGGACTACCAAAGTAGTTCTTGAAGGTGATAAAATTTAGATAGAGGAAAGGAAATCATACATTCACTTAACCAATCAATGAACTCATAAGACACACATTAATTCAATTACAAAAGGAGGAAATTAGTTTCTATTATATCAAATAGGTGTTACAGTACAAATATTGAAAAAGTTTAGTCATACCAAAGAGAGGGATAGAAGGATTCATTTCAAGTCTTGGAAGCCTATATTTATAGAAAAAATATAAGGAAAGAAAGGGAACTGAGTGGATAAAAAATATTGAATGAGCCCCAACCATTGTCAATGGATTAACAGCGACTTGAAGATGCTAAGTCATGATATTATCAACAACATATGAAATTTAAAAGGCTCTAAAAAAGAAATGAATGCTCCAAGATATTTAACTAACTACCAGGTCACTTCTCAAGACTTTATGCCACCTTTACTTTAGTTTGCTTATAAGGACCAAATATTCATACCTTAGAACTGACAGAGCCATGCTTGGTCTATTTAGGTGGATATAAATATATGTTTGTTGATAAAAAAGACCATATTGAAGGACAAGAAGCTTCACCATAATCATGTGTCTACCCCTAAGAAATAACTGAGCATATGTCTTTGAAACTAATCATATTTATTGGTTTCCTTGTAGCTTTAATTTCAGTGAAATGAATGTCACTAGGTATTTGATATCAATTTGACAATAGTTACCAACCCTTGGTCTATTTTAGGCCCAAAAGGACCTATCTCACCTCTATTGAGATTCAATATCAAAGCTCAATCTTGAAATGTATTTCCTAGGTCAAAGACTACTTAGTCAACCTCTATCAAAAATGTCCTAGGCTCAATCTTGTTCATTGCTCACTAAATGTTGATTCAACGTATTGACCCTTTGATTCATCTTTCTCCATTGATTTTCCTTGGTAAGAATGAATGCTAGTTGTTAGATATTTGATGCATGATCATATTCCAATCGTTATATTTGTTGGGACCCATTTTTTAAAATCAAATAGCTACTTCATGATTTCAAATTTGATGTTTGTGCTTGACATCTGTGTGACCATATTTGGCATCTTTACAATCTTTAAATTTAAACCATAATGGATTTTTTTGTCTAAAGTTTTACATCTGCATGATTGTCAAGTATGTTCATGAGACCATCATTGATGTTTGCATGCCCATAACAATTTGAACACCATAGAGTTAGTTGATGAGGTTTATTTTGATTTTCATGCAAATCATCAAATATGTTCATGTGACCATCAATGACATTCACACGACCATCACTTTTAGACTCAAATGTTTTTTATTGTAGCTTAAAATTGATACTTACACAAACTTATTTGATATCTACATGATTGTTACTGAATATTTTAAAACCCAATAGTCATTTATATTGACTTACATTAACACTTGTGTGAATGAATTTGATCATTTTAATTTAAATGGTTACTTGCCATACCCTAAAATTGACATTTGTGCACTTGTCATTACTTGATTTGATCAATTTTGCTAAAATAAACCATTCTATTAGAGTTTTTACATTAGTCTTTTATCTTTTTCAAACCATTATTTCAAACATTTTGTCCAAAAGAAATATATCCTCATGGAAATTATCTTGGATAATTTTCCCAAAATATTTGGGTCTTCAGGATTTTTGCTTAACCAATTTTCCCAAAAAAATTAATTCCTTAAGATTTTTTCCACTAAACCTTTTCTCGATGGAATTCAACACTTAGCCAAAAACCCAAAATAATTATATTCACTTTATCCAGATAAAGTTCAAAACTTTTCCAAGTATAACTTAGCTTTTTATCTTGCAGGCTCCCTTAGAAATTGACAGTTTACACTTTTGTCCACTCATTCCATCTAGAACTTTTATTCAATCCTTGTTCCATAATTGCACTTTAGGACATTATATTGCATTCAACCAAGTTTTCTATGTAAGCCAAAAATTGACTAACATCATTGGTGACTCAATTGGGCAGAATGCCTTCTATGTTTGAGAACTCAAACCATTTACATGACTCTTAACTCACAATAGATAATACATTTGTTCCATGATTGCAACAAACCTCTTAACTAAAAGGACAAAATAATTCCACCAAAATAGGGAAAGAAAAAAATGAAACATAATAACTACTAAACAAAGGAAATGTGCAAACAAAGCACCTTTTTGGGATAAAATAGAAGTAAACTAGTCTAACTAACCCAGATGAAACATGATCCACCTAGATCAAAAGGGAAATTTCTAAATTCACCCATTCTAAGAGATGATACAAGTTGCAAATCAGGGTGTTTATTAAACATAACCTTTCATGACTGACTCTTCTTGCCCACCAACTCTCTTATCATCTCTTCAAATGAATCATCAATAGAAAACCGGTTACCAACAAAAACAACCTCATCTTTCACTTCAAAATATTTTTCATATTACTTATCAACTATAACCTTGTCCAGTGATATCTCATCTATGCATTATCCTTAAGTGACCTCATCTTTATTATAATGTGTTATGAGTTCATCAAGCACAAGGAGCTCTGAATATTCAACCCAATCTACATCATCTTTTTGAATCAAACTTCTCAAAAACATGCACTCCAATGTGAAACATATCCTTACAAAGCTCTTTAATATCCTATAGAGATTCAAGATATAGATGCCAATCATCCTTTTATTCTTCATTTTGATCAATTTGAATAGAATTATCTTGAAAATTATCCTCATCTTTATCAAGTTGAGACATTTTAAATTTAGTCATGACTTTAACTAGTAACAATTCTCCATGAAGTTCTTCCACAACAAGACCAACCTTCTCCTATATACTTGAGATAACTTCTTCAGTATCAACTACAACCTCATTTTCAACTTGTACCTCAATTAAGGTATCAATGAGGATCTATTCATCATACACACTTGAAGCATCTTTTTTTACATTCTCCAAGAACTTGACTTGCAACTATAACCTCTTTATCTATCTCCCATTGATTAAGCTCCTCTTTAAGAAGGGAGATGGTGGGAGGGTGATGAAACTATTTGGTTGGAGAGGGAATATGAAGCATGGAAGGTTGATCATGATCATATTTTTAGTTCTTGAGGGAAATGGAATCATTTATGAAATTTTTGAGAGGATGGAAAGATAAACGTTTAAGGACCTCTACCTTATCCTCTTTCCACTCATCCATTACCTCATCAAAGTTTGAAACCTCCTTATCTTCATGGATAACTTGAATTTGAGGAATGAATGGGGAAGAAGGGGAACTATGATAAGGTTTAGTCTCTTGAATAGGCATATGAATAGCTTCTTGAATAGGCTCTTGACTCCAATTAGGAATCTCCATTGGCTCACACTGAACATGGTTAAGAGTTTCATGAGAATAAGAAAGCCAATAAGACAGGTAAGGAATACAAGAGGGTTCTTGAGACATCTGATCCAACTTAATTTTATACCTCTTTAAATCCTTCATACTCTCTAATACAAAGGTCTAAACCTCATGCCTTTCATCTATATCATTAGACAAGTTTAGAAATAACCCATTCACTTCCTCATACTAGTCATCTGAACAAACTTTCCTTGCATATGCTAATATTTTGAGCTCTATCTCATTGATTATTTCTTGGAGACAAGTTTGATCATATGTAACATCATATATACATGGGAAATGTGAAATCTGGTCATGATATTGATATAGTTCATAAGGAAGGTAAGAGTCATGCTCTTGATAATCAGGATCATGGGAAACTTGACAAGGCTCATCATAGCTTTGATAAAACTCTTATTAAGGTTGATTAGACTCATAACAAAGCTTATATATATTATGAAAAGGCTAGTATGATCCACTATAAGGTTGATAAGGAGGTATTACATAGGGATTTTCCTCATACATAGCCATGAAAATAACATCAAAATAGTGTAATAAAAATAGACTTACTTGGAAACTGCCTGGGCTTTCATAAATAATTTCTTAAGTTTGGGATCACCAAATTATTCATGGAGAACACCACTACAACTGTAATTTCACCAAAAATAAACTCCAATGTGTCCCATTGGGCATATAAAAACTATTGGTGTTATATATTTTCACCCTAGCTGAGAACGGGATTGTTTAGGTCCTCTTACATAAATATAGGCCAACATGGGATTGATCCTAGGCTTTGGGTATCCTAATAATGGATAAGACCTATGAATAAGGCTAGCTTTATTTTTAAATCTATCACCTATACTAAACCTAAAATAGCACTTACTTAGAAAAGGGAGAGAGAATTCAAAATTAACTTATGAAAACATGTAAAAAGAGGTGTTGCTCCAATGATTCGATCACTCAAAATCAAAAGACACACTATAGAATGCATTCAAGACTATATAAAATCACTCACATTAGTATTTAAGAAAAATGCATGAATTGGTAATTAATCTACCATGGGAGGATAGATATCCACTTCTAAAAATGACCAACATGCCATGTATTTTACTTAGAATAACTTGTGAGGATTACCAAAATAGTTCATGAAGGTGGAAAAATTTAGATAGATGCAAGGAAATCAGACATTCACTTAACCAGTCAATGAACTCATAATACACTTCAATTCAACTAAAAAAAGAAGAATTCAATCTCTATTATATTTAAATAGGAGTTACAGTACAAATCTTGATAGAGTTTAGTCATACCAAAGAGAGGGATAGAGGGATGCATTTCAAGTCTTAAAAGCTTGTATTTATAGAAAAAGGAAGGAAAGAGAGGGAATTGAGTAGATAAAAAACATTGGATGAGGCCCAACCACCCTCAATGGATTAGAACCAACTCGAGGATGCTAAGTCATGATCTTATCAAGAAGGAACAAAATTCAAAAAGGATCTGGAAAAGAAATGAATGTTCCATGATCTTTATCCAACTAGCATGTCACTTATTAGGACTTTATTCCATCTTTACTTTGATCTACTTATGAGGACCAATTTTTTATACCTTGGAACTGACATAAACATGCTTGGTCTAATTTAGGTGGGTGTAAATATCTTCTTGTCAAGAAAAGGACCATGCTAAAGGACAAAAAGCTTCCCCATAATCACATATCTTCCCCTAAGAAATAATTAAGCAAAGGTCTTTGAAACCAATCATATTTATTAATTTCCCTATATCTTTAACATCAGTGAAATGAAATTCATTATCTATTTGATATCTCTTTGACAATAATCTCCAACCCTTACTCTAATTTAGGTCCTAAAAGGACCTATCTCACCTCTGCTAAGCTTTAATGGTGGATCTTAATCTTAAAATGTATTTGCCTAGGTTGAAGAATTCTTATTTAACCTTCATAAAAAATGTCTGAGGATCGATCCTACTCATTATTCATCAAATGTTGATTCATCCTATTGATCCCTTGACTCATCTTGTTTCATTGACCTCCTTGGTATAAATAACTACTAGCCATTATATCTTTGATGCATGATCAAACACCAACTTCTAGATTTATTGGGACCCATTGTTTGAAATCAAATAACTAATTTATGAACATAAATTTGATGTTTGTGCTCTTACATTTGATGTTCATATGACCATATTTTACGTCTATGCAACCATCAAATTTAAACCACAATGGATTTTTTGTATGTCTTAAGTTTTACACCTATGTGACCCTCAAATACATCCATGAGATCATCATTGACATTTGCATTCCCATCACAATTTAAACACCATAGATTTATTTAATGAGTTTTATTTTGACATTCACATAAATCATCAAATATGGCCATGTGACCGTCAATGACGTTGACACGATCGTCACTTTTTAGATTCAAATGGTTTTTTTGTCATAGTTTAAAATTGACACTTACATGAACATATTTGGCATCTACATGACCATTACTTAATATTTGAAAACCTAATATTCATTATCCTTGACTTAAAATTCACACTTGCATGAATGTATTTGATCATTCAAATTTAAATGGCTATTTATAGTGGCCTAAAATTGACATTTATGTACTTGTCATTTTTATACTAGATCAATTTTGTTGAGACAAAGCATTATATTAGAGATTTTGCATACATATTTTGTGTTTATTAGAACCATTGATGTGGAAATTTTTTCTGAAAGAAATATGTCCTCGAGGAATTATCTTGAACAATTTTTTAGAAAGATTTAGGTCTTCAAGATTTTTGCTCAACCAATTTTCTTGAAACAATTAAGTCCTTAATATTTTTACTGAGCAACCTTTGCTCAAAAAAACTAAACACTTAGCCAAAAACCCAAAATATTTATATTATCACTTTATCCAAATAAAGTTGACAACTTTTCCAATTATAACTTATCTTTTTATCCTGTAGGCTCCCTTAGAAATCAACAATTTACACTTTAAGTTTACTTAAAGTGTTTCAAAAGTTTTGTGATCTGGATGATCCCTTTAGTCCACTCATTCCATCTAGAACATCTATTTAAGCCTTATTCCATATTTGATCTTTAGGACACTATACTACGTTTAGGCAATTTTGCTATGGAGGCCAAAAATTGGCTAACATCTTTGGTAACTCAGTTAGGCAACATGCCTGCTATGCTTGAGAACTTAGACCATTTACATGACTCTTGACTCATAAGAGATAATACATTTGTTCCATGAATGCAACAAACCTATTAACTAAAAATACAAATTAATTCCACCAAAATGAGGAAAGAAAAACACAAAATAGGGAAACTACTTAACAAAGCAAATATACAAACAAAGCACTTATTTGGGATAAAACAAAAGTAAACTAGTCTAACTAACCAAGACGAAACATGATCCACCTATATCAAAAGGGAAATTTCTAAATTCACTCATTCTAAAAGATGATACAAGTTGAAAATCAAGGTGTTTATTGAACATAACCATTGATTAATGACTCTTCTTTCCCACCAACTCTTTTAGAATCTCCTCAAATTAGTCATCAACAACAAACCAATCACCAAAAAAAAGAACTCTTCTTGCACTTTAGGAACTTTTTCATATTGTTGGTCAACTACAAGCTTATCTAGTGATATGTCATCTATATATTGTACTTGAGTGACCTCATATTCTTTATAATTTTATTCAAGTTCATCAATCTCTTCAAAGAGATTTGAATAGCCAATCCAATATGTATCATGTTCCTAAATAGGTGTCTCTTGATCAAACTTCTTAATAACATGCTCTCCAATGGCAAACATATCCTTAAAAAGATCTTCAATCTCCTATATATATTTAGGATACATCTACCAATCATCCTTTTTTTCTTCATTTTAATCAATTTTAATAGAAGTATCTTGAAATATATATTCATCTTCTCAAGTGCAGACATCTCAAATTCAGTCATGACTTCAACTAGTAATAATTCTTCATGGAGTTCTTCCATAATAAGATCAGTGTTCTCCTACATATATATATATATATATATATATATATATAATAACATATTTAAGATTAGTGATAAACTCATTTTCAACTTGTACCTCAAGTGAGGTACCAATTAGTATCTCTTCATCATACACACTTGAAGCATCTTCTTCACATTCTCTAATAATTTGACTTGTAGTTGCAACCTGTTTCTCTATCTCCCATAGAAAAGGCTCCTCTTGAAGAATGGATATGGTGGGAGGGTGATAAAATTATTTGGTTTGAGAAGGAATATGAAGCATGGAAGGTTGATCATGATCATATTTTATGATCTTGAGGTAAATGGAATCATTTATGGAGTTTCGAAGAGGAGGTAAATAAAAACTTTTATAGAGATCTACATTTTGCTCTTTCCACTCAAACATCACCTCATCAAATTTTGAAACCTCCTTGTCCTTATGGACAACTTGAACTTGAGGGATGAGTGGAAAAGAAGGGGAACTATGATAAGGTTTAGTATCTTTAATAGGAATATGAATATCTTCTTAAATAGGATATTGACTCCAACTAGGAAACTCCATTAGATCACACTGAACATGGTTAAGAGCTTTATGAGAATAAGGAACATAAGAAGACTAGTAAGGAATATAAGAGGGTTCTTGAGACAACTAATCCAAATAAATTTATTGCCTCTCCAAATCCTTTATCTTCTCTAATACAAAGGTACAAAACTCATGCCTCTCATCTAGATCATTAGACACATTTAGAAACAACCCATTTACTTCTTCAGAAGGGGATTGTTCAAGTCCTCTTACTCAAATCTAGTCCAACATGGGATGATCTTAGGCTATGCGTATCCTAATAATGGAACACACCTCTAGAGAAGGTTGGCTTCCTTTTGGATCTATCACATATACTAAACCTAAACTAATACTTACATGGAAAAGTGAGAGACTTTAATAATAATTTATGAAACCATGTAAATATAGGTGATGTGCTAATGATTTGATCAGTTAATCTCATAAAAGACACACTATATAATGCATTCAAGATTGTAAAAAAAATCACTCACATTAGTATTTCACAAAAAGGCATGAACCAACTATTAATCAACTATGGGAGGGTAGTTATACACTTCCAAAATAGATAAATAGGCCATGTATTTCACTTTAAATGACCTGTGAGGATTGTCAAAGTAGTTCATGAAGGTGAGAAAATTCAAATAGAGGCAAGGAAATAATAAATTCACTTAACCAATCAATGAACTCATAAGATATACTTTATTTCCACTCTAAAAGGAAGAATTCAGTCTTTATTATATCAAATAGGTGTTATAGTACAAATCTTGATAGAGTTTAGTTAGACCAAAGAGAGGGATAAAGGGATGCATTTCAAGGCTTAGAAGCCTATATATATAGAAAGGGAAGGAACGAGATGGAACTGAGAAAATAAAAAACATTGAATGAGGCCTAACCACCCTCAATGGATTAGTACCAACTTGAGAATGTTGAGTCATGATCTTATCAAGAAGAAACAAACTTCAAAAGGCTCCACAAAATAAATGAATGTTCTATGGTCTTTATCCAACTACCAAGTTACTTCTCGGGACTTTATGCCACCTTTACTTTGATCTACTCACAAATACTAAATCTTCATACCTTGAAATTGATAGAACCATTTTTTGTCTACTTTAGATGGTTTTAAATATTTTTTTGTTGATAAAAAGACCATGTCGAAGGACAAGAAGCTTCCCCATAATCACATATCTACCCTTGAGAAATAACTAAGCATAGGTATTTGAAACCAATCATATTTATTAGTTTCTATATAGCTTTAATATCAATGAAATGAAAGTTGCCAAGTATGTGATATCCCTTTAACAATAGTCGCCAATGCTTGGTCTGTTTTAGGCCCTAAAAGGACCTATCTCACTTTGGTTGAGCTTCAATGGTGGATCTCGATCTTGGAATGCATTCACCTAGGTTGAATATTGATTAATCAACCTCCATAAAAAATATCATGGGCTCAATCTTGTTCATTGGCCATTGAATGTTGATTTAGCCTATTGACCCCTTGACTCATCTTGCTCCATTGATCTGCCTTAGTACAAATGACCACTAGCTGTTAGATCTTCGATACACAATCAAATGCCCACTGTTATATTTTTTGGGTCCCATTATTTGAAATCAAATGGCTATTTTATGAAATCAAATTTGGCATCTACACTCCTATCATTTGATGTTAGCACTCCTATATTTTGATAATTGTGCAATCATATTTGATGTCTATATGACCATATAATTTAAACCACAATGGATTTTTCTTGTCTTAATTTGGACATCTATGTGACTATCAAATATGTATGTGACACCATCATTAATTTTTACATGCCCTACATAATTTAAACACCATAGAGTCAGTTGAAAAGGTTTATTTTGACATTCTTGCAAATTGTCAAATACATCTAGATGACCATTAATGATGTTCATGCGACCATCACTTTTAAACTCAAATGTTTTTTGTTGTAATTTAAAATTGGCACTTGTGCAAATGTATTTTATATCCACATGACCATTAATGAATATTTGAAAACCCAATGATGATTTTCATTGACTTAAATTTGACACTTGTATGACTGTATTTGATGATTTGAATTCAAATGGCTAATTGCCATAGCCTAAAATTAATGTTTGTTCACTTGTCATTACTCTACTAGATCAATTTTTCCAAAATAAACCATTCTATTAGAGCTTTTGCATCGATCTTCTGTCTTTGTTAAAACCATTGCTTTAAACATTTTGTTTGAAAGAAATATGTCCTTAGGGAAATTGTTTTGGATAATTTTCTTGAAAGATTTAGGTCTTCAAGATTTTTACTCAGTTAATTTTCTTAAAACAATAAAGTCCTCGGGATTTTTTTGTGTGGAACCTTTGCTTGACAAAAGTCAAAATTTAGCCAAAAACTTGAAAAAATTATATTATCACTTTAGCCAAATAAATTTGAAAACTTTTCCAAGTATAACTTAGATTTTTGTCTTGCAGTCTCCCTTAGAAATTGACAATTTACACTTTAAGTTAACTTAAAGTGTTTCAAAATATTTGTAAGCTACATAATCTCTTTGGTACACTCATTCTATCCAAAACATTTGTTCAAGACTTACTCCATACATGATCTTTAGGACACTCTACTGTATTCAAGCAAGTGTACTATGTAGGCCAAAAATCGGCTAATAGTTACCATCAAAGAATTTTGAAAGGTTATAGAAGCATAACAACTTCACTTATTGCATTTCTCAAGAAGGATTCCTTCCAAAATAATGTAGTCAATAAAGCATTTGAGGAACTAAAATTAACAATGTGCACCACCCTAATTTTGGCTACTCTAAAATTATCAAAGGGATTCATTATTGAATGTGATGTTTATAGATCAAGGTTGGGAGCAGTACTAATGCATGACATAAGACACATTACATTTTAAATTGGTCAATTCAATGGTAATAATATAAAAAAGACTTTTTATGAGAAATAAACGATGGATATTCTTCATGAAATCAAATAAAGGAGGCCCTATCTGATGGGTAGACACTTTAAGGTTAAAATGGATCATGATAGTCTCAAATAATTTTTGGAGTATATATTATCAGCTAAGGAAAAACATAAGTGGGTAATAAAAATGTTGGGTTATGATTTTTAAATAATATAAAATAAAGGTAAAGATAATGTTCTAGCATATATACAATCCATTACAGATACATCCACAAAAGAATTACTTTGTGTAATGTCTATGCTACAAGAAAATTGAGTGGATGAAGCCAGGTTAGAGAGGGAGCAGCATAAGGATGCACAATTTTTGATTTAGAATATCCAACAAGGATCTATATCATTTGATAAATTTTAATGGAAAGGTATTTAACTATGGTATAATGATATGTTATACTTATGTAAAGATTCATATTTAAAGCATAAGATTCTTGGAGAGTTAAATACATCTCCAATTGGGGGACACTCTGGGTTATTAAAAACTTATCATAGAATCAAGTAAAAATTATTTTGGGAAAACTCAATCTAGATGTACAAAATTTTGTGGTAGAATATTTAGTATGCCAATAGAATAAAGGTGCAATAGTTAAGACTCCATGTATGCTACAACCTTCAGTGATTCCTATTAAATGGTGGTAAGAGGTTTCCATGGATTTCATCATAAGATTTCCTTATTTTAAAGGTAAGAATTTTATCTTTGTGATTTTGGATAGGCTTAAAAGATACACTCATTTTTTTTTCCCTCTCACACCCATTTATGATAATTACAATAGAGGCTATTTTTTTATGTAGTTATAAAATTACATGGAACCTCAAAAATAATTATAAGTGATCATTATCTTATTTTCACTAGTAATTTTTTGACTTAAGTATTTTCTTGTTTGGGTTCTCAGCTAGCTCATAAATCACTTAACCACCCCAAATTTGATGGACAAATAGAGGTGGTAAATAAATTATTAGAGGATTATATCCATTATTGTCTATCAGATCAGTAAGAATGTTAGGTTAAATGGATACCACTTTTAAAATGGTGGTATAACACATCTTTCCATACATCTTCTAAAATGTCCCCATTTCTATGAATATATGGTTACCATCTACCTTCCATGACTTCTTATTTAAGGGTACGAACCAAGGTTCAACATGTGAAAAATCACATTTAGCATCAACATGCAGTTTTGGCTGGTTGAGAGAGAACTTAGCCTTGGCGAAAAATAAGATGAAGTAGCAAGCAGATCGACACCATAGTGAGTGGAATTTTGACATTAGTAACTAGGTATTTTTACATTTATACCCTTATAAGTATTTTTTATTTAAGTAATATAAAAAGGACATAAAATTTATCCTAATTATTATGGCCCTTATCATGGTCTACAAAAAATTAGAAGTGTGGCTTACAAGCTAGAGTTGCCTCATTCATCTTCCATACGCCCAATATTTCATGTTTCCTACTTAAAGAAGGTCATTGCATAGAAAGTTTCATCTAGATAGAGCTATGATAGCTAGATGAAGAAGGATGATTCATTTTGGAACTAGATAAGATCTTAAAAACATGTACTAAGAGGTTGAGAACTAGAGATATTAAGGAATATCTGATCAAGTTGAAGAACCTGAATAGCAAGGATATAACTTGGGAGGTTAAAGATTTTATGCAATAACATCTAGAGATATTCATAATTGAGGACAACATTGGATTTAAGGGGAAGGGCATGATACTCCCATAACCTATCACATGTATTGGGATAAGAATAGTCAACTTATGACTTAGTTGTCCCTCTTTGATGTCATTTCCCATTTTTTTATGCATTCATTTGGATAGTAGGTCAGCCTATAGAGTATTTATGGACTTGGTAGACTATATAAATGAGTTTAGTGGTAATTTTTTATCATCATATATTATTAATTCTTCTCTTATTCAAACTTTTAGAGGTTTCCCCTTTGAATTGAATTATATTTTGTTCATGTATTTTGTTATATTTCAGTCAGATTTTGATCTATTTTGTTATTCTACTTTTTTAATTTTTTATATATTAAAGGATAATTACTAATATATTCACCATAGATGAAAAAAATGTACATAGTATCTAGTAAAACAAAAAATATATGTGGGGCATCCCAAACTAGTATTCATAGTAATTGGTGGTTCAATATAAAAATAGCCCCAACCAGGCAACCCAAAAAAAGAAAGGAGTAGTATTAATAGAAAGGGCACCAAACAAGCACCCAATGAAAGAACACCAATAATATCAACAAAAATGGTGCCAAATAGATATCCAATGGAAAAATGACAAAAATAACATCATTCCAATAGAAATAAACACCCAAAAATAAACAAAGGCCACCCCATAGGTGGCAGGATCAAAGATACATGTCCAATACCATGTTGGAAATAACACCTTCTCCCTCACAACCACTATTTAAGCTATCTAAAGCAAGCCCCTCCAAAGATATTTTATCACTAAAATTTCCCAACTGGTTATGTCCTAATTTCATCTTCGTATGGTAGTGGTTGACTTTATCTAAAAGTTCCCTCATATCATTCTACTTCACATAATTAAGGATGTCTTTAATGTTCACCAAGCCACCACCTTCGATCATCTTCTCCAACTTGCCAGATAAGGTGTTTATGTTATCATCAATTTGTTTCCAAACTTCTTCTTACACTCCCTGAGTAGACACATATGGAAAAGGACCCCAAGAAGAAGGACCTACCAATGTATTCTTATCACTAGTTTCTAGAAAAAGATTCAGGTCAAATGGAGTGAAAGTTTCCCTAGCCTCCCTAATGATATAACTGTCATGATCCTCATTGTGGAAATCTTGTAGAACAATCTCATTTTCAGCCACCCATTTACCAATGCCATTATTGTCAGACTCAGATGGAGTGATCCATTCCTTCACTGGATTATCATCCTAGTCAAAATAGGCATCTTTGATGTAATCCCATTCAAACTTAGAAATCTTGACCTAAGTTGTCATCAGGTGGGACATAGCCCAGTTTGGATATAGTTTTAATCTATGGTAACCTCGTAAATCCAACAAGTAGTCTGATGTAATCCTGAGAAAACCTATCCTTAGAAACTTTTTGAGTTTCTCCTATGGAATTTTCAACTGGAGGAAAATATACAAGGACCAAAAATAAATGATGACTTCAATTTTGATGTCACTAAGCACTCTAGACTTAACTTGAAACACCTCTAAATTCATTTTCTTCCATAAAAACCAAAGAATTTTAGTAGAGAAAAAATCCTTAATTTGTGGGAAAAATGAAATTTAAGCTTAGGACAAGCATATCCAAAAGTAATGTTTAGCCATCCAAGATCATACCTAAATATAGTATTCCAAGGACTAAAACATTTATGCCAAAGTTTAGCAGCATACAAACATGAATAGAAGACATTTTCAATAGATTTAACTTAACTACAAAAGGATCAAAGAGGATTAACAAGTCCACTTTTATTCAAAATAACACCAACAAGCAGCTTTTTAAACATTAGTAACCAATGAGAACAAGAATTTTTGGGTTCAAGACAAGAGGACCAAATCACAGCAAACTTGAAGGACTAAGCATGCAAAGGATCAAGCTTAGACTAAATAAGACTGAGGGTGAGTTAGAAAACATTGCAAAAGGAAATTTTCTCATAGATCATCTAAGTCAAATACTCAATTAGAGGTGGGCCCTTTTTCCACTTCACATTTCCCTAGAAATCATCCTCATCCTCCAAAAAAACCACATTATTTTTCCTTTTGAGAGATATTTGGAGCAAGGTGAACATTATTCACTAAGAATCCAAGAACTAGAATCTATCTTTGAGCTTTGACCATAAGGCCCAACCCTTATGGGATTATACTTTATTATTAAAATAATTTCATTACATTATATTTCCATTTATCAACTTTATGGGCTAGCATGATAGCCTATAATGTTTTTACCTATTTTAATTATATCAACCCATTTTAGTTAACCTTTTCACTTCTAATATGGAGTAAACGTTTACGTGATATGAAGAGAAAACCTAATATGATTTAATATACCTAACCAACTCATGTAAAATCTATAAAACCTATATGCCTTATATTATAATCATAGAAAAAGATAGAAGTATATGTCATACGACTTCATCTCAATCTAAGAGATATGAGCCACTTGACAATCCTAAGACTACCTAGTGAAATTACCCACCTCAAAACATGGGAGAGGTATAGGATGATTGTGAACTTGAGTATACTAATGAAATGATCATTTTAATTCAATAAAAAATTTATCACAAGGGAAAGGACCTTGTGGTGATCATAATCTCATGATATCCCCATGTGGAAATACATTATCCCTTTACTCATAGTTTGTATACCCAACTTTGGGCAAGTTAGTATGTTTCTTCCTCATTCCATTCTTCATCCTACATGCATATTATTTTTACTAACATTAAAATTTATTTCCTTGGTGGGTTAACCAAAATCACCACATTAACACTAAATTCAATATCACATCTAGTGCATCTCAATAAGATATTAAAAAAAATGATATTGATCCTTAACAACTCATGTTGAAAACCATGAACCAATTGGCTAGCTTTCAAGAAAATAATAATTTACAAATAATTTAAATGTAAAAGTAGATTTTAAAAATGTAATATCATCCTCAATAACCATGTTGAGGATTTAAAAATCTAATTTATCCCTCCCTTCCCCATTAGAGATTCTCATGGTAATATACATAAATCAATCTCATTATAATGTTGGTGTAGGATATTACATTCTTACTCTTTATCTTACTTAGGAGTTATTTAATTGGAAATGTTTATCCTGCATTTATGAGGATGATTACTTTATGCCTTACTTCCACATATATTTGGGGATTTATTCCCACATGCATGGGATGGTTGAGATTATCCTATCTTCTACCTATTTGTACATCTCTATTGTAAATTATTTGATACATAATAAAATTATAATTGGTTTATTATTTATGTTCAATGTTGAAGCCTCCATGACTATAGTAATGGTCTCTTGGAGAGATATTGGCTAAGAAGTTTTGATAACTCTTTCATGGTATCATAACCATCTCCTAACATCCCTTACTCTCTAATCTACCCTATGGCTTTTGTAATCTTATTTTGGCATAGTTATATTTAAGTAAATATTTTTACTAAGGCCATACCATAAAGATTTATTGAATGAATAATTTGATTTGTATGCCATTTTTTTGGTACCTTTGATCTATCTTTTGTGGGTATGAAGGTTTTTCTAGGCCATATTTTTCCATACATTACATCTTTTTCATTTGAAGTACTTATTTTGAGGAGAGTGGGAATATTTGAAACCATATGTGTGAAGGTTCTCTCCCTTATCTTTTGTGGAGCATCTTAAAGTTGTGGCATCTTCATTGAGATCCACTCTCACATCAGTCCCATAAGGATACCAGGCATAGGAGTAGGGAAGAAACAAATTATTTTTAGGATGCCATTATAGCATGGGGTGGTAAACATGTACATATTACATGATAATGATTGGTACGAGCTAGGAAGGATATAAACTCTAAATTTTTTTGAGTCACGAGGCTTATACAGGATGAGAAAACAAAAGAGTTTGTTGTAGTCAAGTATATAGAGAAGGGTGATCTATTGATATTAGATGCATGTTTATCATTGAGAAACAACATTGAAATAACTACTTTCTTCCTTTCAATCAGATCATGGCATCTTCAACCCACCATCCCAAATCCATGACTTCTTGAGTCTTGAATGTGTCAATGAAGAATAATGTCTTTGGATATGATATGTGTTGTCTTGATTCTATGATTGAATCTTGGAATATATTATGAAGGATTTCTACCAATGATGGATTCTCTCTCCATTACCACTCATGACTCCCTTAAGTAGTCTTCTCTTGCTTGGCATTCCAGCACTATGGATCATTAAATATCACTTTTTCTTGTTCAAATTTGATCCTACATTTTTTTATATTGGACTTCTTTATCATATGTTTGAACCAAGATCCCAGTGATAGGTGTTAATTTAATAATAAGGTAAAAATTATTTATCATAGCATGTCTATGTTAAGAGTGAACTAATTCAACATATGATTCATTATCCTTGTCATGGGAAATAATTTTTCCTACTCATGTCAATGGGATATTGACAATAACACCTATTAAATAACCTAAAACAAACTCCTTATCCCCTCCTGAGCTGACCACATGGCTTGTAGTTTCTCATTCCTACATCCCCTCATCATCCTCTCATTTGTCTTACCTCTACCGCTAACATACAAGTGTGGAAACATGTGCTTTTTGGAAACCACCAATTTTTTCTTAATAAATGTTTTTAAAAACTGGGGAATAATATCATGTGGGGTGGTGATTTTATTTATTAGATAACATACTACTGAGGGAAGGACATCACTTTATGTGTTTATTAGTACATTAGATTGATTTCTTTATTTTCTTGATAGCAATTTGTAAACGGAGAGAATTTTTTAGTGTTTTTGTATCATAATTTTTTATCTTTCATTATTCAAAGATTGGTGGGTGACATCCAATTTGGTAGGAGTCCAAACCCCCTCACATACAAAATAAAACTCTTTTTTTAACTTTCTTTGTCTTTTCTCTCTAATTGTAAATTTTTGGACACTTTTTTTTTCTATAAATGACATTCCATTTGCATGAGATTTGTCACACATTGTTCTCTCTTGGCCTACATTGTGTCTCCCATACCACTATTACACTTTGAATTATCTCATATCTATTTTTGACTAAGTCTAACATCCTTTTCATGTGATTTTAAAGGTTATCACTTTTGGTAGTGGATAATTTTAGGTGTGTTCTTTAAATACATGATGGTTTTTTTTGTCATTTTACACACTCTTTCATCAACCCATGACATGCTCTATTCTAGTTTGCACATTGACACTTTGACATACTTGTAGTTTATGTCATGTATCCATCAAGGTCAATTTTTTAGCTCCTTGACTTCTTCTATGGAGACACTTTTTTTATCCCTTATTTTTAGTGCAACTCTCATGATACTTAATGGCATATTTGACAAGTTGATAGTATCCTTGTTTGGATCTATTCTGGTAAATCCTAATGTCTTCCTTATTTTTCATTTGGTTTTTATTGAGATATATTGTACTCACACTAAGTTATAAAGTAACATGGTGGGTTTATTGATTCAACCTTGTCTACCTTCATACATTTATGTGCTCTATTTTGGGCACTATTTCACTTATTCAATTGCTTATTTCTTACAACACCGCTAGACCCATCCTCTTTCAGATACCATATTTATATTTTCAACAACATTTTTTTGACAATTTCCAGTCTCCCATAGTTTGAAGAGTAGCTACTCTGGTGAATACCATTTTCATCTTATCTTCTTTGATAGTTTGATAGTCTATGTCAACATGATATGGAGTTGTTCTAGTGTATACAGTGTCATCTTATTTGATGTTTGAGTAGTGTATTCAGACCACTCATATGTACATTTTTCATCCACTTCACCCATTTGGAAAATAGGGGAGTGTGTATTCATACCTTTTTGCATCACTCCACCCAGTCAATAACATGGGGAGTATGGTGTAAATTATGCTTCTTAGGTGTTGAGAATTCCTTACAAATGTAGTACTCTTTTATAATTTTGACACCACTAGTAGTCTTCTTGATTGAAGTTATTTTAGTGAAGCCTAGTGTTAGTTATTTTTTGTGATTGAGTAGTGGATTTAGACCACTTATGAAGATTGAGTTCATTTCTGATTTTTGAGTACTTAGAGTGTGGACTACTTTAGCATCATCTTTGGGGGAATTTATATCTCTCTCTTTTGCTTTTCTCTTTTTTTGACCAAGGAGTTTTTCCTATGGGTTTCTCCTTTTTATCCACTTTATGAGAATTATATGTTGTACTCTTTTGATTATTTTTATGAATTCTTAATTTATACATGGGTATCTTCTTCAGTCACTTTATTTTACAAAAACCATATGGTGGTTTTTTGCTTATCTCCATGGCCTTCTTAGTGATTCTTATATCCACTAATGACACTGGTGTGGTAGCCCCACTAGTCTTTGTGCTCACTTCTCACCATTTTTGTTAGAGGGTGTTCAATAAATGCTTCTTTAGGTTTATCACTTTACCTAGTATTTTAGATCATAGTGTTTGTGTTTGGTGATCCTAATATTCATCACCATTCCTACTTTCACTTGGTGATTAGATCGAGTCGATAGACTCCTTGTTTGGAGATATTTTGGTGAAGCCTACTGTCTTCCTTATTTACATTTGGCTTTTATTGGGATATATTATACTTCCACTGAGTTATATGGGTTTATTAGTTCAACCTTGTCTACATTCATGCATTTATGTGCTCTATTATAAGCACCTTTTCACTTCTTTAATTGTTTTTTCTTACAAAACCCTAGACCTATCCTCTTTCAGAGACCATAACTATACTTTTATTAACATTTTTTTGACAATTGACAGTCTCTCATAGCTTGGAAAGTAGCCAGTCTAGTGAATCTCATTGTCATCTTATCTTTTTTGATAGTTTGATAGTATCTTTTAGTGTGATATGAGTTCTAGTGTATATAATGTCATCTTGTTTAACACTTTAGTAGTGGATTCAAACCAATCATACGTACATTTTTCCTGAACTCCACCCATTTAGAAAATGGGGGGAGTGTGCACTCATATTTTTTTGCATCACTCCACCCAATCAGTAAAATGGGGAGTGTGATCTAAATTATGCTTCTTAAGTGTTGATCATTCCTCACACATGTAGTACCCCTTTGTAATTTTGACATCATTGGTAGTCTTCTTGATTGAAGCTATTCTAGTGAAGCCTAGTGTAAGTTGTTTTTTTGTGATTGAGTATTAGATTTGGATCACTCTTGAATATTGAGATTATTTATGACTTTTGAGTACTTAGAGTGTGGACTAATTTAGCATCATATTTAAATGGATTTATATATTTCTCTTCTTCTTTTCTCTCTCTTTTTGGGGAGGGATTTTTTCCTATAGGTTTTCTCTTTTCTATCTACATTGTCATATTTATGTTGCATTTCTTGAGTGCTTTTATAAATTATTCCTTTGTACATGGGTATCTTCTTCAGTCACTTTATTTTATAAAACCCATATGATGGTTTTTAACTTGTCTCCATGGCCTTCTTAGTGATTCTTATAGCCACTAGTGACACTAGTGTGGCAGCCCCACAAGTCTTTGTGTTCACTTCTCACCATCTTGTTGGAGGGTGTTCAATAAATGCTTTTTTAGGTTTATGACATTACCCATTATTTTAGATCATAGTGTTTATGTTTAGTGATCCTCATATTCATCACCATTCATACTTTCACTTAGTGGTTACATTAAATCAACATCCATGTACTTTGATAAGATGAATTGGCATCCATAGGGAAACATGACTTCATAATGCATACTTTATTGTACCCACCTAAGCTATGCTTCAAGGGGGTTTTGGTGTACAATATTAAAGTCCTAATTTTTAGGTTACTTGTGTGTTATTTCATTGTATTTATTTATCTGAAATTTATGAAGATGATGGTTTTATGCCTTACTTCCACCTATATAGGGGAAGTTAGTTCCACATGCATTTAATGGTTAGGATTCTCCTATATTCTACCTATTTTCACCTATCTATTGTAAATTGTTTGATAAAAAATGGAATATTAGCTATTTTATTATTTGTGGTCAATGTTGAAGCTTCCATGATTGTAGTAATGGTCTCTTGAAGAGATCTTGGCTGAAGATTTTTAGAAACTCTTTCATATAAATCTTCCACTTCTAAATAGAATCATTAAACACCTTTGAAATGAACCATTGGCTCTTAAAATTTCAAACATATGCATAGTTGGTATCACTGCTTCAATCACTTATATTGGATCTACTAATTTGGTGTTATATTTGAAATCCTTTAGAAATATCTATAAAAATTGGATTAATCCTAACACCTTTTTAGCTACTAGAGTACTATCCAAAACATTTTTGGGTGACACTTCAGATTGGTATAACCAAATCAAGTCCAAATCTATCTCTAACTTAGAGGACTTAGTTATCATATTGGTTTAGAAATTTTAAACCAATGATCTACCTGAAAATATCTTATCCCACTTATTAAATTGTAAGTAATAAAAAATTGAGACTACCCAAGTTTTCATCAAGTGTTTGAAATACTTAGCTAACAAAGCTGACCATAATAGTCACATGACAAATTCTTACCTTTTTTACCAATGTTCTTCATCTTAAATTTCAATATAGGGTTTTGACGCTTTCTCTAAAATCATTTTAAGAAGCTCTTGATCACACTAAAATATAAGACTTACTCATAATATAATCCATGTCTTCCCAATGAAAAACTATAACTTTTGTGCTTATGAGGTCTAAAAATAGAAATACTACTAATGATGGTGTAAGCCATCAATGTTATTTAATAAGAATACCTGATAAAGTGACATTTTTCCAACCTATCAAGGGAAGTCCCTTCCATCATCCTCCTTATTCTTCATAAGTTAATAAGTATGAAGTTCATCACTCTCTTTCTATATTTGATTTTAGGAAATTCCTTCTTAAATACTAACCTATAGAATTTGATACCTCTCAACATAGTGCTTATCTATATGACACCAAGAAATAAATTATGGTTCCATCAAAATTAGTAACACTCCCATGAGACCTATAAATCACTTAGCCACCTTTATTTCATATTCTTACTTGGTTCAAAATTTAATATTTAAATTATGATATGAGAATGATATAACTATTATGATAAGATAGTAAAATTCTGAATTCAAGAATAAATTTATTCATGAATATAATGCTTGCATGAAAAGGGAAATACAACTGATATATTAATCAATTCTAGCTTGGATAAAATACATCCTACTTGTACTTCTGATTATTGATACATTAAATATTTAGGGTCATGACTAAGATAGATCCACCATACGTAACCAAGGGATCTCTTACTATGATAACATCACTAGAGAGGGTTCCAAAGCCTCTAGTCAGCTAACACTATGAAATAACCCTATCTAGGTCCTATGTTTTCATAATCACAAAGTATATGTAAAGTAAAGTAGAGTCTAATCTAGTGCTCACCAAAGCTTGTGGCACAAATTGGGGGTAATAAACATAAAATTTAAACATACATAAAAGATATATACTCATTTCAATGTATGCAAATTCCTAATGCATGGAAGAATAGTAAAAGTGATAATCTATTTACTCTTACAAATTAGGAATAAAGTTAGGAATACTTACCTTTATATACAAACCAACCGACCCTCAATCTCTCTCTTGGCCAAGATGCTTTGTAAGAGGTTATTGTGGTATGTAAGGATGACATGGATAAATTAGTTCTATAATAATACACAACCTATCTATGCATCCAAAATACTTCTCTACAAGACAAGATCTATATCTCCAAATAAATCATTAAAACCATAAACTATGCTCCTAAAGTAGAATGGTGGATAAGTAGATGTATAATATAATAGTATTTGTCTTCTCTTACTCAATAAATGATGTAATGATTATGTATATATAGTTTAATCTAACCCTAAACCTTTTTAAAAGTTTAGCCAATAGGGTTAGCCTAATTGACTTTTAATTATTATTGAAAAAACATATTAGGTCTTGGTCTAGGCTAATTAGGGGCTGACCTAGACCCTAAATAAGTTTTATCAATTAAATTATAAGTTCAATGGGGTTGATAATGTAATGTAAACTATTGGAAAGGATTTTAGGCTTAAGAAGGGACTAATGAAGGTGTAAAATGAATATATGCAAGTGAAAAAGAGGAGGCAAATATTAAGGGAGTATTTTTATGAGATGGTTGGGCTAACAACAAGTGGTAGTAAAGGGACAATAATATTTCAAAGCACTAATGGTTCACCCACCCCTATCTCAGTGCACCCTTTAAGGTAGGCACTTAAAGAGAATGAGACTTGATAGGTTCTTGCAAGAGAAAAAGAATCAATAATTAATAAAAGGTGAAAATATTATGTGTATGCATATGCTCCACCCAAAGCTCATCATGTGGCATGTAGGTGCAATGTGGGATGGTGCTTCAAGAAAAAAACATAGTAACACACAATGTTGAAGCTGAAGAAATTGCATTGAGGAGTAAAAATATAAATGAAATGATAGAATTAAAAAATACATACCTTTACTTACCTTAGTGTTGTAGATAAAGAATGAGATATAGTAAATGTGAAGGTGTCCAATGTAGGGAATATTAGGAGAACCTATATAAATTAGCTAAAAAGATTGAAAATTGAATTTTTTAAAAAAATATGCATGTAAAATGTGGAAATATTCTCTATAATGTTAGTATTTTAGAACATTTTATGGTTCAGAAAAAGAGCTAGTGGAAACAAAGATATGGTAAAAAATATGAAATATAGTGGTAAAAATTTAAAATGTAACTAATCTTGAATGGTAAATATACATAGGGTGAAAAATATTTCATTTGTTATTTTTACTATTCTAAGTAAATAGAGCTATAAGAGACCTAGTTTTAGTCCAGAGAGCCATCATGGTGAGGATATGATAGATGAGATAGGGAGGATGCATAGTGGCCACATCAAGTACAACACAAGTAATAAATTATGAATTTCAAAGTTTTAAATGTTTTTTTTTAAATTGAACTAGATATATAAAATTAATTGGTATGCTAAATCTAGGCACTGAGATTAACCCTAAAAAAGTTTCAAGTAGACTAGGGGAAAATGAAGTATCAGGTAGGAAGTAATCAAAACAATAAACGCTTAAAACATTTATGGTGAATGGTCAAAAAATCATCATTATGGAAGAAACAAAGTAAACTTTGTCAACTTAGTCTATATGTTAATCAAGATTCAAGGGTGACTATATAAAAGTGGGCCAATTTAGTACTCTAAGGGGTGACTAACTATGTAGTAGTGAGCTATCTTAGTTGGTATGGAAAATAAAGTTGACTATGTACCAGAGGGATGATTTAGTTTGTGGTAGAGGCCAAATATAGTCTACTAAATAGGGTCAAGTTTGTATTCATAGGGCTAATTCAGTATGTTAAATACAAAGGATGGATGATTTAGTATCAAATAGGCTAATCTTTTTAAAAATGATAAAAGCCTATTTAGTATCAAAAGGAAGGAATGTGGTTGATTTAATATTAAATGGATTGATTCTAAATGAAAATTAGGAACATGATAAACTAAATCAACTAGTTGATTAAGTGGTTAATTTGTAAATTTTTAAGAATGTATTTCGATAATTAAGGACATGGAGATCTAATACATGCTTTATTATTTGATATTTTTCATATACATGTGAGGTATTGATTCCTAATATATGAATCATAGATTTCATATTGATTGGATAATTTGA
>JARHVA010001843.1:2917500-2997500 GCA_037957365.1 Torreya grandis
AGTATCCAAATATATGACTTACTAAACACTTAGGCTTACCTATGAACTATTATGTTATCTCACGTTTCAACCATGTGTATGCTTATTTGGTGAAAGCAAGTAAGTGAGTAAAGGAGATCTGAAGTGTATCAATTCAAATAGGATTACAATGAGATGATTTTTTTAATAATTGATCATGTGGTAGAGAAGGATTATTAAGGGGATCAAGGTTTGTATAACCAAGTCATAATAATAATTATATGTGTTGTGGAGATAAGGTAGAAAACAACCATGAGAAAATATAATGACATCCATAAAAAGAAATGAACTCTTGAATATAGGCATGTAAAAGAATCCATAAGAGAAAATGAAAGAAAATAGATTTTATACAACACATAATGTGAAATATAAATATACATGTAAGATAGATAAGTGAAGCAAAATTTGACACTAAGTCAAATGATATAATATATAAATAAAATTGGATGACAAGTCTCATACAAAATCATAATGAAGTGTGAAATAACACCATGATTTTTTCACAAATATTGGTATATTTGTCCAAAAATATTATCCACAACTCTGATATATCTCTGTAAAGTTGGATCCTAATTGCACTGATAGTCTCATCAATCTTCAGGGAAAGCTATGAAGGATTTATCATAAAATCTCTTTTACAAAAAACTTAGGTATAGTTAAAGTATCATGTTTCTGAAGGATATGATACATAGAATACTTGGAAGAGGAATAGGAGTGGTATCAATGGGACAATAAGGAGCCACCGATGGAGAAGGAACCATAGTTGGGGAATGAACCATAGGTGCAAAAGTAGGAAAAGGTGGGGAAGGGACCATGGTTGAAGGAACTATAGGGGAATAAGGAGGAGACTTATTATGTGGATGACTTATGGTATGAGGAATAACAAATATAATAATAGTCATAAGATGATCTTAAATATGTTGTTGGAGGATGTGTCAATGACCAGTGTGATGGGTACAACATTGGTTATAAATACATATTGCCTCTCCATATTTTGTAATATACTTAGGTAATAACTTAGGAGGAGGTATATCCTTTTCTATAGGCTAAGGTTAGGACATAATGTGTCGATATATTGTCAAAAAAATTGATAGTGGATGGATGAATGATTATTAGTGCCATAAAAGCAATATATAGTCTTGTTAGTATACTTTGTGGGTCTACTAACAAGATAAGTGAAAGCAATAGATATGGAATGTTAGTATATCTGGTAGTCTTTTATCTAATGATCAACAACTCTATGAATATCTCATTAATGTTAATCAGCCCATTAGGCAAGTAGAGGATCAAGCTATGAAAAAATAAGAAGTCCATCACCAAGGGAACTAGGTGCTACTGGAGATATTGGGCTAGGCTCATCTAAAGGAGAAGTAGAATCAAATACAATATGAGGCTAATATAGAGGTAGAGAGTGATTAGGATCTAGACTAGGCTTAGATGAGGGAGAAATAGGGTACATACAGGGCTTAAGTATGATAGCAAGCATCTCTAGGGGAAGAAGGTTATAGGTATACTATTATCTAGGAAGTGATAGGGACATGTCATAGAATAAACAATGAACATGCTCCTAACATGATTTTTTGAAATTGGAGGTGTGCCATGTGAATTTTTTATCTCTACCCTATGACAAAGAGGAAGAATTATAAAATTAGGAGATATATAAGACATAATATGATAAGATGAAAAAAGAGACTAAACTAAAGAAGAATGATAATGAAAGATCTTGGCATCTCTATCTTAGATAATGCCTCTTAGAAATGGATCATATAAATCATAATCATCATCATAATCATGTGTATAAAGTTTGATGGTGTAGCTAGATATGAAATTCTCATCATAAGTGGCATGATGAATAGAATGTCAAGTTTTGGTTAATACCATAGGTATATCATCGATAGCTAGATGACAAGAATGCAGATTTAAGGAGGGTGAAATAAGGGTGATGATTTGAACTTGAGGTTGATTTCATTTGACTCATCATCATTAGAATATAAGAGTTTAGATTTGATATTCCAAATTATTTTAGGGTGACCATGATAACCTCGAGTAGAGTTGATGAGAAAATTAAAATGTTGAGATTCTTTGAGTAGAACACTTGATAAGGGTTCAAAGGTTGGAATTTTTAATACACCACATTATTATAATTGTTCAAAATTCTAAATTTTGGTATCTCCTTGAATCCTATATAAGGCACTATTATGGGGAAAGTTGACACATTGGTAGGTATAAGAGGTGAAAACACATATGCAATGAGTCTAAGACTTCCAAGAAAGATGTTGTAAGAAAGGGGAAAGTTAAATATCACATCCTCCACTCAAATAGTGACAAGAGGGATGATAATAAGAAGACACATGTAACCTAAAGGAGTAATTTTCCTTCTATCATAACCTTGGAATGTACTTAGATTGAACTTAATATTACACTCAAAATATCTAATATTTTTAATGAAGTTGAGGGAGGTCACACAAGTACTGAAACCCTCTTGAATCAAAGCATGATTGACTTGGATTTCACCAATTTTAATACTTATAAAGAGTGGAGGATCATCAACACAAAGAAGAATCTCATATGTGATCATTGAAGTAATGGGTAAATTTAAGGAAAGAAAAGTGTCAATTATTTTCTCAATGTATATAAACATCTCAAAGCATTTTTATAAGATATTAACTTTTGACCCAAATAAGGTAACTTCACATCCTACTAGGAAAGGATGAGGGATGTTTATTTCAAATAAGAGTTAAATCAGGTTGTTACAATGATGTGGAGAAGCTCACATGAATTCAAGAAAGGGTATTTGAGATGGGATATTGGTAAGTTCTGTAATATGGTCCCATTCATCAACCCATGGGGGGACTTGTAGACAAATGTGCATAATGTTAGAGGATATCCTAGCAAGGAAGTGTGGAAGTGAATTAAAATATGTGTTGGTAAGATGTGGTTAGTTTATTTTGGGTATAAATTCATTGATAATCTTTAGATTATGGGATAGTTGATTTTGATTTGTCTAGTGATTAATTTGAGTAAATGTTTTTAAGATTTGGAGTAATGTTGTTGATAGGTGTTATATGAGGGTATTTATAGAAATAGTGTGAGAATTGTTATCCAATTGAGTGTTGTAAGAGTTTCTTGTAAATATATAAAGTCCTCTTTCCCCAACTCTATTAAATGAGACTGGGAAGAATCTTGGATAGCATGGAATGTTTGGGTTGTACGGTGTATGATTTAATTAAATGTTATTGGGAGTTGGAATAATATTATTGATAGGTTTTAATTGTTGGGGTAGTTTTGGAAATTATGTGAGAAGTGTTATATAATTGATGTTTTAGAAGAGGTTCTTGGAAATAGATAATTTCCTCTTGCCCCAACTTTATTAGATGAGATGGGGAAGAATCTTGGATAGAATAGAATGTTTGGGATGTTTGGTGTATGTGTGTTGGATTAGAATCAATAGAAGTAACTACTCTTCACTATTAGTCAAATTTACCAAATACTCATACAGATTTTGGTATATAATAATTTCAACATTATTGGTGGAAGGAGTAGGCTTCTCATTATTATCTTGATGATTAGGAATAGGGTATTTATAGATAGCAAGATGAGCATTATCATGATTTAAAGTTTGATTTTGGTTTTGTGTTTTACAATCTTTAAAGGATATATCATAAGATTTTTTACATTTAAAAATGAGTGAATCATGATCAAAGTTTGTTCTAAGGAGGACATACATAGCTAATTATGTAATTTCTACAAGTCTCATGAGATTAGCCCTAACTTACATGAAACCAACAAAATCTTTTTAATTCATACCATGATTTAATAGGAAGAATGGGGTTAATCTCTTGTGCTAGAGGCCTTGGTATTCACTTTTGAAGCTTTGATAGGTATAACTTGTTATGAACATTGATTTTGTTTATTTAGTAAAATTGAGGATTAAGGGTGTTGTTCAGAGGGGGAACTTATTTCATATCATGGTTGGGAACAATTGCTTCAATATTATGAATGGTATCATAGGAATCAGTGACACCATTATTGGTAGCATGACAATTTTTATTCTTAATGAGAATTTGAGTGCGCATGGGAGGTTGTAATGGCTCAAACTAATGAATGAGAAAATACTAGCATTTGTTTTGGTCAAGGGATCCTTCCAAAGATTTTGGATAAAGAGTCATAATCTAATATTACAACTTGGGATGGAGAGCATTAGTGAATAGATGAAAGAGATTATAATCTTCCATGTTATGCTCACTCTTATTAGACAAGGTCATCCCTTATTTGATGAAATATTGTGCTATTTTGGTTTCAATCTATTTTTAATTGATAAAGTGATCCAAGGTATTCCTATGGAGGCCACGAGTTCAAAACTCTTGTAAAAGGGAATTAACTAGATCTTATAAACTAGTGATAGAATGGGATTTCAATTGATTGTACTAATATAAATCATCTTTATAGAGTATTTATTATAATATCTTGGTGGCATCAAAAGTGTTTAATTTGATCCAATCTTTGTAGAGATTACCAAATGTTTAAAAATCTAAGGTAGGATTAGTTGATCCATTATAACTACTGGAAGGTGTGATACCTCCTATGTCTGTATTGGAAATTTGAGGTGTAAGAGGTTCATTTTGAAGATGTTTAATCATTTTTTTAACAAGGGGTGGTTGAGTTATGGGGTTACTATGAGAATCCATAAGGAGGGGTGGGAGTACATTATAATTTTGCACTCCCAATGGAACCTATTGATGGTGATTTTAAAGTTCAATAACATCATTATGCATTTACATCATTTGATTGACATTATTAGTTTGATAATCATTCCTCTGATTAAGAGTTTACAATAAGAGTTGATGGGTTTGAATGATATTTTGACTAGATAGCATGACATGTAAATCATTAGTATTGGTATTAATGGCTTGGGTTGTACTACAAGAAGTGGCATGCATAGTACTAGTGGATTGAGAGGCATTAGTTAAAAAAGATCCATAAGTGGCATGATTATCATGTATAGTGAAAGATGTACTAGTAGAAGGATTGACATTAGAAAAAAAAGGAAGCACTAGTGTTATGCTTACCATTGGTAGCAAATGGTGCACTACTAGAAATATTAATAAGTACATGTATGCAATTGGAAATATATTAGATATATAAATCAATCCCATCTCAGATAAGGTAAATCCTAATTAAACTTTCAATTGTGGATACATCAGATAATCAGCATCGTGACCAATATGGATCTGCTAAACCTATCTAAGGAATAGTTTACCATAAGAATATAACTAGGGAAGGTTCCAAAGCCTCCAATCAAGGAAAACTATGAAATAACCTTAACTAAGTCCTATATTTTCATATTCACTAAACCAATAATAAGTAAATCAAAATCTAATCTAGTGCTCACCAAAGCTTGTGACACAATGTGGTGGTTAGTAAACATAAAATTAAACATGCATAAGAGAATCATATTTAAGATATGTATAGGTAAAACCCTAATGCATGGAGAGATCTCAATATATTCAAAAGCCATTACTTATGTTATTTATATCTATTAAAGAGAGGAACAAAGTTAGAGGCATTTAACCTAAAGATGAACCCGTCAAGATTCAATATCACCCTTGGATAAAGGTGATTCTGAAGAGGTTGTTGTGGTTGTAAGGATCACTAATAAAGGCCAAAACATTATAAAAAAAATCCATAAGACAAGATTCCTCTCCAAGTAGAAACATTAAACTAAGACTCCTTAAGTAGAATGTCAGAAGATTAGATTGTAAAGAAGCAAAAATGAATAATAAACTATTTTTGTCTTTCTAATAATGGTGAAATGAATGTGTTTATATAGGTGGATCTAAACCTAAACCCTTCTAAAATTTTAGGCCAACAAGGTCACCCCAGTCAACCTAGTATCATAATTGACCAAAAAAAGAAGTTAAGGACTAGGACAGCCATGGGTGTACCTAGACCCTAATGAGTTTTATAAATAAGAATACAAGGTCAATGGGCTGACTATGTAATGTAAACTATCCAAAAGGGGTTTTAGGTTGGGAAGGGTTAATGAAGGTGGTAAATGACTAGAGAAGGGTTCAAAATAAGAGGAAAAGATTAAAGAAATGTTTTTATGATATGATTATATTGATAAAAAGTTATAGTAAGGGATAATAATCTTTTGAAGTACCAATGGTTTGCCCACCCCTTTCTGATTGCACCCCTTAAGGCATGCACTCAGTGAGATTGAGACTTTATCAGTACTTACAAGATAGAAAGTATCATTAATTGATAAAGTTTGAAAATATTATGTATATACATATGTCCCACTCGAAGCTCATCATGTTTCATGTAGGTGTAATAGGGCATGGTGCTTCGAGAAAGAACATAGAAGAACATAATGTTGAGGCTAAAAAATGTTGCAGCATTTTAAAGAAAAAATAACTAAAAGTAAATGATGAAAAGGGAAATAACTAAAAAAATAAATGTAATGTGTACCTTGACTTAACTTTATCACTAGATGGTTGTCTACTATGTTTTTACTTTTGATCATGGAGTACACAAAGACTAATTTTGACAAACCCAAGGATACTAAATGAAAGAGCACAAATAAACAAATGTAGGAAAGCCAAGACAAATGATGGTATGTGGATGGGACATACCTAAAAAAAATTCAAGATAGGGTGATAAGTGTTATGTAATATTAAGTTACCAAGTCAAAATTTAGAGTAAATTGAGTAATAGAAAATCCAAGGATACTAAAGACCTAAAAACTCAAATAAGTAAACCTAAAGTAAGAAGGAAAACTCACCAAATCAAACCAAAGATACATGTTAAAAAAGATGGTAATTAAATATCAATGTGAAATTCGTAACAATCCTTACTTAAACAAATATGGGTGCAAAAAAATGGTGAAAGAACATTGATAAGTGAGAAGGAACAATCCTTAATCATTAATGGAAAAAGGTGCGTAAAAAGGAAAAATAACATTAATGAGTAAAAAGTAACAAGCCAACCTCACTCAATAATGGAAAAAGTACATGAAATTAGAAATGAACTCTAGTGTCTACAACAAGGGTTGTATAATAATAAAAAATGGTAAAAGAAAGCAAGGAACATCTAGAAATGTAGAGCCATGGTGTAAATAAAATGAATCCTAGTCACTCAAGCATGTTTTGATCTAAGGGTAGATAAAACTAAAACAAATAAGTGCTAACATGTTTTTAAGATGTGAATAATAATTAAATAAAAATAAGTAAAATATATTTGCAATCACACATGCCTATCAAAGGGCAAATGAAATGGGTGGAAGGAGGAATGAAGGAATAACCAACGTAGACAAAATCTTTATCGAATTCAAGACACTCAAATTAGGTCAAGAAAAATAAGATGATTTTTGACAATAAGGACTCTAATTAAATTCACTTAGCCACACAATTATTAGGTCAAAAAATTAAGTATTTATATCATACCATGAAGGATATATGCATGAAAATTAAATTTTACCTACCTTCCCACAACATGTTCCCTATTCTTCAGGACCCTTTATAGAGCCATCAGTCTACTACAAAGATTGGGTACTTGCATTAGAAATTAGGTAGCAATAAAATATTTTTTTATTATCCTTTTCCAATCCACTAGCCTACTGCACCCCAATGGACCTTGAATCTATCATGAGGCCAACAATGGAGTTTGAGATTCAATTAAAAAAAAGATATGTGCTTAGAATCATATCTTTTAGTGTGATTTGAATTTTGAAAATTTTAAATGTTACCTTTTATATAGAATTGAATTTTGTTTCAAGTGATTTGGATTTAAATTTTCTTATATTCATCCTCCATACATATTTGGAAAACCAAACATGGATACTAAAGATGACTTTCATTTGAATAATTGGGACTTGATTGCTAATATAGAGATCTTAGAGAGCATGGTGTCTAAGAGACTCATAAATTTAGGTAAAATAAAAGTGCTATATTAAATTTGACCTTGTTTTATCAAATGTAAAAGTGAAAAGAAATTAAATCAAAAGGAATGAAACATGAAACAATTTGAATTACTTTATATCGAAAAAACTATGACTAAGTGCAAAAAAGGGATACAATGATAGTAGAGTGTAATTATGTATCATAAAAATGAGGGAAATGTAGGAAAACATACTAACAAAGATTATTTTGTAAATTTTATTGACCAAAAGAGATAAAATCCGAATATGTGAAAAAATATCAAAAACTTATAACCATTTCAAAACACATTCTAGACAGAGAATGAAAATATGGTGATTTTATGAGGAAGGGTAGGTCTTAACCATGGTCTTACAATATAATTCATAAAATAAAAACCCAATGGGTGTCAAAAGCATGTGATAAATAAATAAATAAGATAATATAAGAGAAGATAAGATATGATAAGATAAGATAAATATGGTATTTATGATGAAGTTCAGGTCCTATTCATGGTCTTATAATACAACTCATGAGAAAAAGGGAAACCAAAAGACCAAAAGGAAGGATTAAAGTTTAAAAAAAGAGAAAAATGTTGTAGAGCATGAAACCCATGTAATTATCCTAAAAAAATTATTAGATATATATAATATATAAAGTATAAAAAGAAGGTAAGGATTTAGGCAAAATAATTCTTGAGTAATTACACATTGGTAGGCTCTTTGAAAATATGACCTTCATTAGTTTGAAGGATATAGGTACTTGGACCAGGAATATATTTGATTAAATAAGGGCCCCACCTTTTTTATAACATTTACCTTCTTTATCATGAGTGTAGTCTAATTTAAGGAAAATATAAGCAACATTAAATGTGTGAATTTTAACTTGTTTGTTATGTTGTTTGGCAATATGGGCCTTGTATTGGTGATTATGTTCTAAAGAAAAAAGATTATATTCATAAAAGAGATCAAGAGCATGAAGGGAATATTCACATAATTATTCATCAGGTATGATACCATGAAGAGATATATGGAGAGACGAAAGCTCAAATTCTAATGGGAGGACTAATTCATAACCATAGACTAGAAAGAATGGTGTTACCCCAATATCAGTGTGTATGCTAGTGCAATAGACCTAAAGAGTAGGATATAGATGAAGGTTCCAATCCATTCATGTGTCATTAATTTTCCTTTTGAGGATTTTATTAATAAATTTATAGGTAGCCTCAACTTTTCCATTACATTAAAAATGATAGGGTGTGGAGAAGTTGTGATTGATTTTAAATTTAGCATGGGGTTATTTGACATCTTTATTTTCTAGATTACCACCATTATTTGAAATGATAGTATGAGAGATACCAAAGCATAAAATGATTTGATTTAGGATTAATTTAGAGATGGTGATACTGGAGACATTAATGAAGGGCATATCCTCAACCCATTTGGTAAAATATTATGTGGCTATGATTATAAAGACATGCCCATCTTGAGATTGAGGTAATTTACCTATGAGATCTAATCCCCACATGGAGAATGTTTAGGGAGATTTTATTATTTAAAGCTTGATTGGAGGTGAATTGATTAGATCATCATAAATCTAGAATAGAGTACACTTTTTAGAAAATTTGATGTCATCCTTTCAAGAGTGGTCCACAAGTATCTCATATGTAAGAATTTATGATCTATAGCATGTCCACTATAATGGCCACTACAAATGCCCCCATGTGATTGTTCAAGAATAAGAGGAACCTCATGTTTCATAACACATCAGAGCAAGGTACCTTCAACATTGTATTAATATAGGATGTTATATCAAAAGAAATACTTAAAATCTTGTATACTAATGTGATTCTTTTTATGAGAATCCAGGTTTGAGGGATAAGTTTGGTGTTCCAAAAATTGAATAATATCTTTGTACTATGGGATTTGGTAAATGGTGATAGACTCAATGTGGTAGATAAGTGAATTTGATGGTTGAATAGAATATGGGGATTTTCTTATTTTGATAAGAAAAGTGGGATCGATAAGAACTTTGTGTAGATGAAAAAGAGATGCTGAAGAAACAAGGAAATCAACAATAGAATTTTGATCTTGAGGGATAGGATCAATGGTGAGAAAAACAAAATATTTGGTGATGGTAGTTGTAATTTGATTAAAATTATGATATTATAACTTTTTCATGAGTAATCACCATTTACTTGGTGGAAAATATTTTGGGAGTCACCTAAAGCATGTAGATATTTGATATCTAGATCAAGGGTTGCTCTCATTCCTAAGATTAAAGCTTCATACTACACCATGTTGTCAGTGACATTGAATTTTAGGTAAAAATATAATGGAATGATTTTTCTAAGAGGGATCGTAAGATACAACCTACCCTAGATCCTTGAAGGCATTTAACACCATCAAAATAGAGGGTCTAAGTATCCTCATGTAAATGAACATTAATTTTAGGAAGTTCTTTAATAACTAATTTTGCTTTAGTAGTATTAGGGAAGATAATAGATTCATCAAGATTACTTGCTTCTAGGTTAACATTGAAGTTATTAAAGTTGTCTTTAAGGGATATGTGTTGGTTGAGACCTTTAATGTATAGAATATTATCATTAGGAAGATTATATTGAAGTTGGTTGGCAACTGACATAGGATATGTGGCATGTTTATAAATAATGATTTGTCCTTTGACAACTTTTTTTGTAATAATGCAGACATAAAATTATACGAGAAGGACTATCAACTAGCCAATTCTATCTCCAAGAATAAAAGATTTAGAGAAAAAGTGATTAAGGGGATTATAATGAATGATAATGTAAGTGGTTTGATAAAGCATCGAATGTCAATGTTTTTTAACATCAAAATATATGGTGAGGAAATTACATTCGACTTTGGTTTAAAATTTATCATAATCAATGAAGTCTCAAATGATATAGTATATAGCATATTACATTCTAGTATCATCTTCTTGAGAAATCACTAACTCAACTAATATTGGTGTGGAAGAGGTACATAAGATCAAAAGTTGATCATTTGAAGGGGGATAAAGATTATGTGGGTGAATAAGTGATTCTTTCATATTAGCAAATGTCTCTTGATATGGATCCATCCATTTGGATTGAGTAGATATGGTAAGGCATTTTGGTAATGAAGCATCTAAATTCCCCATGTTTACTGAGGTAAGTGGGAATGTTGATGATAACATTGATCTTTTTGGTTTCAACATTGATTCCAAAAAAAAAGACTAAGAATCCTAATAGTTTTCCAAATGTAATACTTAAAACACATTTATAAGGATTTAGTCTAACTTAATATTTAAGGAAGCAATAAAATATGATGGAAAGATTAGATAAATGAGTCTTTCAAAATTAAATTTTATAAATGAGGTCATCCACATAGGTTTCTATAATTTTATGAATAAGATCATGAAATATGTGAGTCATTGCCCATTGACAAGTAGCTCTAAAAGTTTTTAGGCTAAAGGCTATTTTAACATAGAAATAGGTGCCCCTTTCTATGGTAAAATTTTTCTTATATTGGTCCTTATGGATAATGTGATTATGGTTATAACCCAAGAAACCATCAATAATAGATAACATTTCATAACTAACATTGTAATCAATGATGTCATCTATTCAAGGTAAAGGTAAATTATCCCTGTGACAAGCAAGATTAATATTAAAAAAATCAATGCAAATATGAATGGACATGGTGAAATTATTCAAAATATGGATTATGCTAGAAGCCTATTAAAATTAGTCTATGAGATTAATAAACTTAGCATCATGAAGATTGATAATTTCCTTATGGCATAAATTGGAAAATTTAGGTGGAAATGTTCATTGCTTTTGTTGCAAAAGTTTGGCATATGGATAAGTGATAATATTATGCACCATAATGCTAGGGTCAATACCCACCATGTCTTCATGGGACCATGCAAATATATCACTATATTTATCAAAGGATAATCTAAAGTTAGCATGTTTAGTATGTGTAAGTTAGCGAGAAACTTCAATTAGTTAAGAGCATGATGGAGTACCATATTCAATGTGAGTATTTTATTTGATAAGCATATAATTACCATCTTGGACATGATATGGTGTATTAGGTAAAGAGTAAATTATATTTTATTTAGGGTCAATGCTAGTGGTGAAGTTGTTGAAATAAGGTGTTTTGTTTTCAAAATTCTCAAATTTGTGATGTTGCTAAGGAAGTTGAGGTTTTGGGGCATGAAACAATTCAAGAATGGATTCATCTATAGGAAACATTTGAAGAAGACCATAATATTCAATATATAATTCAAGATCAAGAATCTGATTACCACGAAAATCATATTCAAAATAAATCTAATGGACATCTAAGGCCTTGGCATCTTATGTAATCTCAGAAGTAGGAGTAGGTTTATTAGATGAGATTAGTGTATCATTAGTTTGTTTGATAGGGGAAGAATCAGATGCAATGATGGAAGTTTTAGGTGGTAGAGAATATGCAATAATTTCTAGATGTTTAAAAGGTATGATTTATTTGACCACCCAAGAAGTATCAAAAAGTGGAGAATTAACGGGAGGTTTATGACCTTCAGGATATAATTCAAAATCCATGGAAATGGTGTGAATATCATAGTCAAAAGAATGTATTTGGGATAAATTTTTTGATAATGATAAACATCTAAGTCTCAGGATTGAACTTGGGTCATGATTTAGTTATCATCATAGGTTGGAGAGATGGTACATGCTTCAGATTCAAGAAAAGATTCAGAAGGGGAAATTTTGAGATCACTGAATTTGCATGGAGACATGATTAAAATATCTTAGAATAATTTGGTGACTCCATTTTCATTGCATGTGAAATCATCTTCTGGGTAAGAAACATCCTAGGCATTTTATGGATAGGGAAAATCATTTATCTCATCAATGAGAGGAATAATGTGATCACCAGGTAATAAATAAGGAGGAAGCCACTCTGAGATATAAGGAGGTAGGTTGGTAGTGTTTCAATTATATTTCAATTCATTAGGTTCATCATCATTTTAATTGGAAAGATTAACCTATAAATCTAGATTAATTTTGATGAATTTAGGTAAGTGATCACTATTGACTATTGAATGGTAGGAATTTAATATTCAGTTTTAGGATTGGGAAGTTGAATACTTCAAGGGTTGGGATCAGCCTTATGTTTATAATATTTGTTTTTATATAGGAAATTGATGCATTGGATATTATAAGAGGTGATATCCCTCATTATATGAGTCCAGAGGTGGCCAAGGAGTATGTTGTAAGATAGGGGAAAATCAAGGACCATAAGTTTAGTTTGAATGGTCTTATATCTGATTGTTATAGGAAACCAAATACAACTAAGTGGCTTTTGATTATTTTTATAAAATCCATGATAGGTTAGGTGGGTTTTCTTGAGATGATCCTTATTATAACCAAGTTGTTTGATGAGACACAGAGATCTCACATTAATACTGGACCCTTCATTGACTAAAAATTTATGAATAAGGGTAGTATTAATAGATATTTTAATGAATAATGGTGGATCATCAGTGCAAAAAAGTATCTCATCATTAATCATGTCTCATTTAATAAATTTAATAGAAGTTTTAGAATAAGGACAAATGGATTCAATCGTATGAATGTTGGTGGGCTGAGGATCAATAAAGGTTGGTTCATCTATAGAATATGGATCTTCAATTTTTTGTAATTGTTATATGAGGAACTTCTGATGATAATGGGAGGTATGAACTAACTCCATAAGGGCAATATTTTAAGGCATGGAGTTGAGTTCTTCATGAAAATTCCAATGGGATTTAGAAGAAGAACTAGTGTGAGGTCTAGAAGGTAAGGTACATTTTGAAGGAATGGAAGTGGTTGGGGGTTTGGAAGAAGGAGATGGTTCCTCATGAACTTTTGTACCTAAATGAGTGGTTATAGTATCTTTGAGAATTTTCTCTTCCAAATATGGTTTCTTTGGTTTAGTGTTAGGATCTTTGTGAGTTGGTTTGCAATGATAATTGACCTTAGCTACATTAACGTATTGGTAATTGCTATAATATTATTCATAGAAAAAATTAATAGCACAAACATCCATGGTATCTTTTTGATTATATATGTGTGGAAAAATGGTTATTAGAATAAGAATCTTTGGGAGCTTTTCATGTTTGAGAAGTGGTGTTGTATTCTTGACGATAGAGTTGGATCATGTATTTGTTATTGAAGGAATTGTGAATCATATCAGAGATAAAAAATTTAGTAATCCCTTAATATGTTTCATGGTAATGAGTGATGTTGGCATGGAACCAACAATAATTATTAGGGTCATACCATTTAGGAGGATTATTAAGATAAGTAAAACGTTTAGAGGGTACTAAGAATTGTTTCATTTGCTACACAATTAGTGGTATGTGAGAAGATGAAGGATTTTTGGCTTTGGTAACTCCTATTTTGGTTTGAGGAGTATTTTCACTCATTGTATTAGTATAAGTTTGAAAATATACCTTGAGGAATTTGGTATTAGGTTTGAATTGCTTCATAAAGAAGTCTTGACAATTGCCTTTGTCAAGAGCTTCATTAAGTGGTCGAGGGGAAAAAATTATAACCTTATATTAAAGTAAAGGAGTTAAAGAAATTATAAAGACTTTGAATATATTATCATTAGTCATATTATGATTGAACTTATGAGCCATAGATTTCCATCATTTGTTAAAATCATGAGCTGATTTGGTGGGAGATATTTTATCATTGATGAAATGGCTAAGGAAATTTTTAGGAAGGTCATTATATTGAAATTATTTAACTAAAAATTTGAATAAATCCTCAATTTTACAAATGGAATGTTGGGGAAGTTGGATGTACCATTCTAATACATTGCCAGTGAAGGTTTTAACTAGAATTTTAGTTGTGGCAAAAGTATTAGTTTGGATCAAATTTTTATAGAGATTGCTAAATAATTTAAGAAAGGATGTAAGGTATTTAGTCCCATCATACATTATAGTTAGATACATATTACCAATATTTATGAAAATGATGAAAGGATATAAAGTCTTGTTTTGGATGTTTTGAAGCATTTTTATATTCATTATAGGTTGAGGAATAACATTTCTTGATGCATCTCTAAGAGGTGGAGGAATAAAATTTGGATTAGTTTAAGGAATTAGATCTACAGGTTGATTAGCCATATTGATCAAATGACATTATAATTTCATCATTTTAGAGGTGTTAGAAGTTTGAATTATGTTCATTTGTTGTATGGATTGTGTAATAAGTTGAGTCATATCAATTGGCAGGTCGATGTTTGTAGGAGGACATCCCAAATTGGTATTAGGGGGAGGGTTATTCGAAGGGGGATTACTAGTGGGATTATTTGATAGAATTATGTCAATTTCTCCCATATTATGTTGAAAATATTGAAGATGAGATTTGTCTTGATAGGTAAAAAAATGATTAGATCCATGTACTTCATCTTGGGGTGTGATTTGAACCATTTTAAAATCTATAGATGAAGGAGGGGAAGGGGTACTCCAAGTGTAAGGGTTCCATTAGGAGGTAAAGAAAGGGAGAAAATAACACCACATATACTATCTAAATGGATTAAAGTTGTCCAAGAATATTCTAATGATGGATTTCATGATGTCTTGAGGAAATAAACAAAATTTTAATCAAGAAGAAAGAGAAATTAGGGATAGAGAACAAAGTTGTTTAGATAGAGAAGGAAGTTAATCAGATAAATAACTAGATTTACCAAATAGAATAGTAAGGGTAGAAATAATATACAAGATCGATTAGGTTGATATAATACTATTGAAAATGGGGTTAAAAAGAGTATAGAGTTGACGAGGTCAACTATGTACTAATGAATAGAAGGTAGAAGAGTACAAAGTTGATTAGGTTGACTATGTACAACTAGACAAAGGGTAGAAGAGTAAAAATTTGAATAGGTCAATTGTTTACTATTATATAGAGGGTATACTAGATAGATAAAAGACACAGTCATATTGGTCAATTGCCTACTATTGGTAGGAAGAAAGATAGACTTTGTAAGATAATATATTGACTAGAATGATAGTGTTCTAAAATAGGGTAAAATTTGGTAATATAAATGATGAAAGAAGTGAAAGAAAACACACAAACAATTAGATCAATGTGAGTGATCCAATTAGGGCACATGAAATTAAACCTTGCACCAATTTTGGCCAATGCAAGTTTTTCAATACAACACACAATTATTAGAGAGAAAATGGTCAACTAAAAATTAAGTGCTAACTAAGTGGTAATCCTAAGTGTTATTAGATTAGTAGAAAGTGTTTTTTAAAGTGTGATAGGAAAATTGTCTAAAATTAATGAAATACAAAGCAATCTATGGATATTTTTAGGATGTTTGGCCTGAAAAGGATCTATGTTGGAAATGGTAATCACTTGGTATTGGGGCCTATCCCCTCACTTCACAATCCTACAGTGATAAAGGTGTTAGGTCCTTTGATAATATATACCATTAACCATGTATTTATACTTGGAAAGAAAACCAAGTTATTTTTCCCTTTGGTAATGAAATCCAAGTGGGTAGGCCTTGGAAAGATAAGTGTTAAATGTGTTTTGAATATTATGTGGTTTGGTAGTGTGTGAAAAAGATAATAATAGTATAACTAAAAGGTAAATTGAAAAACTACCTATTTAGATTATGTGAGTTGCTTTAAGAGTGAAAATATATAAAAATTAAAGTATGAATTAATTATTAGTAAATAGTTTTTAATTCCAAAATTTAGAATAATATAGAGTTAATTCAGATGACAATGTATATAAATAATATAGAATAGAGTCGACTAGGTCATTACTATTCTACAAAATAAAACATCTTTAATAATAGATTCAAAAATTTCAACTCAATATTTTAGATAGAATATAGGTTAAAAAACTAAGTTGACTTATTTTTTAGTAGGGTTTCAGTTTTAAATACTATTAACTTGAATAAAATAGAACCAAAATAAAGTAATGAAGTGACACACACAGAGAGAGAGAGAGAGAGAGAGGAACCTTGGTGGGTTAGAAGATGATTAGTATTGAAAATTTTATCTTGAAGTGGTTTGAATGCTATTTTAAATTTTTTCAAACTAAGTTGAACTATTCAACCCCATTCCAAAAAACCTTGTGTGTTGAATAAGTATAAGATGACTAGGTCAGCCTATTTGACCTAGTGTATTGATCTGAATGATGACAAAGAGAATAAGATGACATAACCGAACTATTCAACCTTGTATTCTTATATGGGACTAAATAATAGTATTATGTCAATCTATTAGATCTAATAACTTGAATCTAATGAAGACCTACATAGAAAGAATTGAGTCATTTTGATGTGGCTATGTTTTAAACCTATGCATATAAATTTAAAACTATAACAACTAGTTTGATAAAGTATCACAAATATAGATAAATAATAATATGATAAAAACTAAAGTGTGAAAGAAAACCTAAAAGATTTAGATTCACCTCGAGGTCACCAAAATTTATGCAGTGGGAAATGTAGTAGATGTACAAATCAATCCTATCTTAGAAACCTTAAATCCTACTTACACTTCTAATTAGGGATACATTAGATAATCAGATTCATGACAAATATAGATCCACTATACCTATCCAATAGATATATTACCATAATAATATCATTATGGAAGGTTCCAAAGCCTCCAGTCAAACAAAATTATGCAATAACCCTAATTAGGTCATATGTTTTCATATTCACTAAACTAATAACAAGTAAACCAAAATCTAATCTAGTGTTCACTAAATCTTGTTGCACAAAGTCAGGGTTAGTAGCACTAAAATGAAACATGCATAAGAAAATCCTATTTGAGCTATGTATAGTTAAAACCCTAATTCATGGAGAGAAAAAATATAATCAAAATCCATTACTTATACTACTTTTATCTACTAAATAAAGGATCAAAGTTAGAGATACTTACCTTGAAGATGAACATGTCAAGACCAAATCTCTCCCTTAGGAAAGGTGATTTGCAAGAGGTTATTGTGTTTTTTAAGGATCACTAAGAAAGGTCAATGCATCCAAGACTTCTCCACAAGATAAAATTCTTCTCCAAGTAGAAACTCTAAGCTAAGACTCAAGTAGATTGGTAGAAGAGTATATTGTAAAGAAGTAAAAATTAATAATCAAATTTTGATGTCTTTCTAAGAATGGAAAAAATGAATGTGTTTATATAGGGGGATATAACCCTAAACCATTCTAAAATTTTAGGCCAACAAGGTTGACTCAATCAACCTAGTATCATAATTGACCAAAAATAAACTAGGTCATGGACTGGGTTAGCTAGGTGATAACCTAGACCCTCATGATTTTTGTCAATAAGAATACAAGTTCAATAGGGAAAACCATGTAATGAAAACTATCAAGAATGGGTTTTAGGTTAGTGAATGGATAATGAAGGTGGTAAATTACTATAGGAGGGTCCAAAATAAGAGGCAAAATTTAGGGGAATGCTTTTTGGAGATGGTTAGATTGATAACAAGTGGTAGTAAGGGATAATAATACTATGAAGAACCAATGGTTTTCAAACCCCTTTCCTGGTGCACCCCTTAAGGTGTGCACTCAAATATATTAAGACTCTATGAGTTCTTGTAATATAAAAATCATCAATAATTGGTAAATTTTTAAAATATTATGTGTATACATTAAGGGTCTTTAAAAAGGCCCCCTAGATGTTGAACCTACCATATTAGTATAGATACTTAGCATGGAGGTGGAAGTAATCAAAGAAGAAGAGGTCATATTATGAGAAGTATTAAAAATAGAAGGGAGAGGTTGAGAAGAAAATAAGATATCACCGCCAAAGCCATGAGATAATGTAAGGGAGGGTGAATGGGGTTCTTAAACTTGACTGCTTATCATGAGATTGTAAATTATTGAAAGGTATTTTCCCATATGTTAAGGAAATGCATTAATGAAGAAAATTATTTTAGGCATGTACTCTAATTTTGGATGATATTATAAGTAAAAAATATGCTTATAAATTGAATATGAATGTGGAGGAATCCCATGATTTGTCATGTGAGTGGCCAAATGCACACTACTTTCATCTAAAGTGGAAACCACAATCTATTTATGGGGGACCCTATTCATATTGGTAAATATCATCATATATGTTGAGTTCAAATTTGAAATATCCTCAAATAATAAGTTCATGATGAGATATGGAAGCTAAAAAGGATGATGCAAAGAAAAAAATCAGAAAACTAAATATAAAGTCAAACTAGTTGACTTTTTTCTATAAACCAGGGAATAAAATATGAAGATAAGGATGCATAATCATGCAGATTAACCATGTACCACTTAATATTGGATTTCATAGGAAGATAAGGATACATATTCATGCAAGTCAATTGTGTATTACAAGCATAAATTTTGAATAGTTTTTGAGAGACTATATTAACCAAGATGACAATGTTCTAAAATGGGGGAAAATTTTAAAAGATAATTTGCATAAAAATGAAAGCAAGTACATAAATAATCAAATCAATATCAATGACCCAATTTTAACACATAACATAAAACTTTCACCAACGTTGGCCAATGCAGGATTTGAAAGACAAAACATAATGAGCAATCATTAATCAACAACTAGAAATTAAAATTCTAACTAGTTAGTCATCCTAAGTGTTAATTAAGTTGTAATAAAGTGTAATTTTAATGTGATAGGGTATTTGTTGAAATAAAAAACTAAAAATTAATCTAATGTTTGTTTAAGGATGTTTGGGCTAAAAGGGATCTATATTAGCAATGATACTAGCTTTGTATTGGGGCATCCCCATCACATCATAATCCCACAATGATAAGGGTGTCGAGTTATTTTACAATATATACCATTAATCACATGTTTATACTTGGATATAAAAACAAGTCAACTTCCCCTTTGGTGATGAAATCTAAGTAGGCAGGGCTTGGTAAAATAAATATTTAATGCTTTTTGAATGTAAATTGATTTAGTAGTGTGTCCAAAATATAAAAATAGTGTAACTAAAACACTAATTTGAAAAATTACTTATGTAATCTATGTGACATACTCTAAGGATGCAAACAAATAAAAATCAAAGGTGAACTAATTACTAACAAATATGGATTAATTCATTAATTGAGAATAGTACATAGTCATTTTAGGTGACATTGTATGAAAATAGTATAGAACAAATTCAACTGAGTCACTACTATTTTTTAGAATCAAGGTTTATAAGAACATAGTTAAATAGGTCAAATATGTCTTCTAGATAGAAGATAAACTATAGAATTGTGTCGAACAAGTCAACCCATTTAGTTGTAGAACTACAATTTTACATATTGTAAAATTATGAAAAATAGTACTAAAAGGACTAAAATAACAGAGATAGAAAGGAAGTAACCTTGGTGGTCTTGAATATATTTTAGATTGAATTTTTTTATGTTGTGATGCTCAAATTTTATTTCAAAATTATACCGACTAGGTCAACTAGTTTGATCAAGTTTGTAAAACCCTATATGTTGAATAAAAATAAAAAATAGAGTCAACCTAATTAACCAAGCTTGTAGAATTATGTGTTGACAAAAGAAAATAGAAAACATAGTTGACTAGTTCGACTATGTATGATAATCTAGATCTAAGGAATAATTTTGTGTCCAATTGATCAATTTAGTAACCTGTAATTGGTACAGACTTGTACAAATAAAACAAAGCCATTTTGAAGAGACTATGTGTTAAACATGTGCACAAAAATTTAGAAGTATACTGATGGTTCAATAAATTACTCTAAATATAAAAAACTATAATTTTATGACAAAAATTATGGTGTGAAAGAAAATATTCAATGGTTAGATTCATGTCAAGTTTACCAAAATGTATGCAAAGAGAAATACCACTGATCTATTAATCAATCCTAGCTTAAAGAAGATAAATCCTACTTACATTCATGGTTGTTGGTAAATTATATATTCAGGGTCATGACCAATATATATCCATAGACCTAACTAAGGGATATCTTACCATGATAACATCATTAAAGAGCATTTTAAATCCTATGATCAAGTAACACTATGCAACAACCCTACCTAGGTCCTATGTTTTCATATTCATAGTGTATATAAATTAAAGTTTAATATATTTCTCACCAAATCTTTTGGTACAAAATGGGGGTAATAAACATAAAAAATAAGCATGCATATAATATTAATACTCACATCAATGTATACAAAATCATAATGCATGGGAGAGAAGTACAAATGCTAATTTATCTAATCTTATAAAGGAGGGAAAAAGTTAGGAATACTTATCTTTGAACAAGAACCCGCTGAGATTCAATATCTCCCTTGATTATGGTGCTTCACAAGAGATGATTATGGTATGAAAGGATGATAAGGATAAATCAACTATAGGATACATAACATATCTATTCATCCAAAAGACTTCTTCAAAAGACAATATATGTATCTCCAAATAAATTAATGAAACCCTAAGCTATGTTCTTTAAGTATAATGGTGGATAAGTAGATGCATAATATAATATTATTCTTCTTCTCTTCCTCAATAAATGATGAAATGAGTGTGTATATAAATATGAATATAAACCTAAACCTTTCCAAAATTTTAGTAAATAAGGTTATCCCAATCGACTCTATATCATTATTGAAAAAAACAAATTAGGTCTTAGTCTAGGTTGATCAGTGGTAGACCTAGACCCTAAATAAGTTTGATCAATTGGAGTACAGGGCCGATGGGGCTAATAGTGTGACTTAAACTATTCAAAAGGGTTTTAGGATTATTAATAGCCTAATAAAGGTAGAAAATGACTAGAGGAGGGTGTAAAATATGAGTCAAATATTAGCAATGTTTTTTTATGAGATGGTTTGATTGATAATAAGTGGTAGTAAAGGGGAAAAAATCTTTCAAAGCACCAATGGTCTACCCACCTTTTTCCTGGTGCACCCTTTAAAGCATGCACTTAGAGATATTGAGACTCGATTGGTAAATACAAGAGAGAAAGCATAGGTAATTGATAAAAGTTAAAATTATTATGTGTATACAATACTCACATTACTATATACTTAAATCCACTTACCATAATAAAACTCAATAATCAAATAATGATAATCAACCTCTAACCATCAATTTTTTTAAACCCTAGTTAACCCACATTACTCCAATGATGTGAAAAACTTTTTCAACATGAATAACATGAAGCATTTAGTCCTATATATTGACCCTTGTCCTCAATAACCTTGTATTCTTTATCTTACTTACAAATCAGTTCAAGATAACCCTCAGCATTATTTCATGGACACCAAGATTGGGTAAATTATCACATCAATTATTATAATTTTCCAAACTATACTAATAAAATTGGTATAATATTTTTCCAATACAATTATACCATAAAATTGTTATACTTAGTTGCATTGAAAAGTACATCAACTAACCTAATGTTGTCTATCTGTAAACCATTTCTAGTTTCAATTATACTAGACAATCAGGTACATTATTTTATCATTATATCCAAAAAAATACATTGGTCACCCTAATACAATTTGTTTCCCTAATTAACTATGTTTATTCTATATCAATTTGGCTGAAATAGTCTATTTTTACTTATCATTCTAATGTTATTATATTAATCTAGTTGATGCAATCTCATTATGTTACTTTTAGGAAACTAATAACATCAACCAATATGATGCTATTGGCTTAATCTATATGACTATATTATCTTTTCTAAGACCATATAATTCCATTCCTTGCTATTTTTAGTCTTTATTAACTCCTTCCTCATATATTTTGCTTAATAATTAGATACATTTGTTGCATTTTGTTTATAACTCATGTAGGATTTGTTGAATTGGGCCCTATAGAATAAATTTTTAAGTCCCTTATAAAATTACATTCTTTAATCTCATGAGGAATTAGTTTCATCATTGAAATTGATTTATGTAACTTTTATTTAACATGAACATTCCTTGACCAATGTTATGGTGTAGGAAGCTGCCTTGCCTAGCTGTGAGGATAATATTTTATAAAAATATGAATAAATGTCCATCTAGGTTGACAAAACTACAAATGCATATCTTTCACTAAACTTACATATTATATTTATCATCCCCAATAAAATATTATGTTGTGCTTATAAAACCCATTTGTTCATTAAATTTTATGTTAGTGACATTCAAGTCAGATGGTAATCGATAGAGAATGACTCTAGCACCTATGTTTCCAACCTTGAATTCATCAAAAACCTTGGATACTCTGAATGTAATCTCAAGTCTACCTAAACAATGTGTCAAGTATATGATAAAATATAAAATACTCCACTTGCATGTGTTTAGATCTTTATCAAGTCCTTCCCATCATATTTAGAGATAAGGTTATGATCTTTAACTTTCCTTTATTGTATAAAATATTTCTTGGTCACCCCTGGGCTTATCGCATGAGATTAGTGGCCTCCTCCACATGATAGTGTGTCAAGTTTCCTCTTAAGGTTATTATATACAATATTCAATATGATACCAATACTTGAAATTTTTAACAATTCCAAGAGTGTATCATATTTAAAAATACCCACCCTTAAAATTTTTTATGTATTAATTTATGATAGTAAAAATGCTTTAACTATCCCTTCAATTCTATTCAAGGTTATAGTGTACATATCAAGCTGAAGGGAATTATCCCACCTTACCTCTTAGATTATAATGATGATGACCCTAATAGGATTGACCCAAATATTAAATTATTACACTTTCCCTCTACTATCATATATAGTTTTCCTTGTCATTCAGACCTCATTCTCACAAGGATCTAGTTGACATGGTTTTTTATATATGGTCATTTGTAAGTAGTTAATCATCACTCATCCTCTAGTGACATAGTGGATGAAGACATTCTTATTAATATTACTACATATTACTATGATGGATATTCCATTGATGACCCGTACTTATCTAACTATGCCCAAGCTAAGGATGATAAGGTCTTTTGTTATCATTCTTCCCTTCAACATTCCTATGAGTAGTCTACATCTTCGTATAATATTATCTTGATTGACATAGTTTTATTTCCTTCAAATCTACCAAACATTACTCCTACTATGGTTGATGTCTACATGTTTAAGATGGAGCACATTCTAGTTTTTACCCCACATTGATCTATCAACTAGGTGTATATTCCACTTTAAGTTTTTACAACACATATTCTTTCAATACAAGGGGTCAACCTTAATTTTATACCATAGAATAAAATCAAAAATGTTGTTTAAATATGTATTTTAACTCTTATGACTAGCATCTATAGCACACAATAGAACATGCAACCCTTCACAAGAAATATCCACATGATACATCCATTTCATATGTTTGTCCACATCCTAATCATGCTACTACTTTATATATGGTTTTATCTAAAATGCTTACATATAATTGTGATACCATTGTGAATTTAATTAACCCTTAGGAACAAGTACTATGATTGTGATATATGAGTGTTTGGTTGTCTTATGTTTTTATTTCATTATCCTAGTGGAAAAGAATGAAAACAAAGGAAATAAAAAAATTAACAAAGAGAGATAACACATAAATTACCCTAGATAAACTCACTATGAGAAAACTCCAATAAGAGTGAAGCCATGCTTCCACATATCCTCTATGTTCTATTGTTTACAAGTTTTTTCCTTCTTGTGATTACAAGGACACCAACCTCATGTTCTCAGATACTCGTAATGATATTTAAATTTTTTTGTGTAATAATTAACTCTCAATAAATAAAAACTATTGAACTCAACAATCCTAGCTCTATATTCTTTAATTCATTTACATACATGAAAATAATGAGTTGATTAAGGAAAAACTTCTAGAATTCCTCAAATACATCCACTTGAACGAATTTTTTTCTTATCCCCTTTGGATTGAATGTATAATAAACTCTATAAGTTCACATTTCTACACAATAACACTTTTTAGGCTCACACATGAATCCCAAGATTCATAAACTAAAACCAAAATGTCTTCTTTCCCTTTCAACATTTTATGTGTGCAAAACCATAATATTAAGTCTCTAACTTATGGAGACAATAAATTTTTAATACAAAATTTAAATCACATGATTTTTTTTTTAAATTGCATTTTTTTAAATAATAACCCAAATATTTATGCAATAATTATTTTTATTCAAATAACATGTTGGTTTAGATACAATAGAAACTATCACTTTAGGCATATTATGAATTACCCCTATTTAAAAATTGATTATCTTACTAACTAAATTTAATCATATAAATGATCCAAATTTATAATCATATGCCCAAAACTTTAAGTCATTTGGTCCCACAAAAACTATAAAACTAAGATGAATATTTTCATGTTATCTTCCCAAGTGAGATACCAAACTTATCTTCCTTTTAGATTGTACCTTGTTCCTCACTCTTTGAGAGCGTCTACCCAACTGAGAAACCTAAAAACCTATGTTATTAAAAGGGTCCATGAATCCTTTCAATATCTACCAACTGACCTTATTTCACTCTTAATGTCACAATATTATTAGTTTCTATTCTTCTTATCCCCTATTTTATGATACATGTGCTTGTATGCTAAGGTGATTCTCTTCATGAGGAGATGCTCATACAACATCCTTTTTGTTATTCATAATAATTTAAAAAATTGAATAAAACATATTTAATTATATAGGTGGTGTTACAAAAATTACCATGCTTAAAATTCACCCTTATCTTGAGTCTTACAATTCAAAAATTCAACATTCATGGATTGGAAACAAAAAAATCAAATTACAAAGTTTTCCATTTCTTCAAACTAAAAATTTTCATCAAAATAATGCAATATACATTAAAGGAAACATATTAAATGAAGGAAAATACATGTCAAAACTTAAATTAATCAAAATAAGCATTATTATTATGGATTGATACTCGTCACAGACACACTTCTCACCATGTATTAATTACCTAATATCATACTACTTTTTCTTGCTTCATGAAGTACCAATCCAATACTAATTAGAATCAGCTATAGAGTCTCATTTAAAATTGGTGTTGTAGTTATAAAACAAGTTTTGAATTACCTTATAAAACCCATTTTAAAGTGCAATAACTAACTCCACAACACTCCAAAACCCTATATAAAAGTGGTATTGATGTTTTGTAGGTAGCTATGGAGTGTGCATGAAGGGAAATTTGGATAAGATTACAAATATATATTTGATATAACATATTGAAAAAATATTTCATGTGCATACACAAATTCAAAATCACGTTAAAATATTGCTATAGTTGTTATGTACATACCACAACTAACATAGGCATGTTATCATCATTTTGATTTATGAAAATTGGCCTATATCTCCATGCTATAATCATATGATTTCTCAAATGCATGCTAAAAATATGATAAACAACTATACATGTTACATATGATGTAATTTTGAATTTACACAAAGAGAAAAATAAAACCAACATGTTTTCACCTTTTTATACTTGGACTTCAACCAAAGCCTTCTTTCAACATAGAGAGCCTATTTTATGCTATAAAAACTTGAAAAGGAAAACATGTTATCATTCCATCAACATGAACATGAGAATGTTAAAATAATGATAAAACCTTTTTGATGCAATGGGATACTCATAAATTTTTTTATAAAAACTATTATATCAATTATCTATGTTCATTCATAATGGGTGGTGTTTTATTGAATTTGGGAAAATATAGTGGTTAATTTCCTAAATAGTAAAGGGGTCTAGATTAAGGGGAAAATCAGTAAATAAAAAGTGTCTTAATTAACCTACTAATTTATTGAATCTAGAAGTGCTTAATTGATTTTGAAAAATAGAAAACAAGGGGATAGAGAGTAAAACTTAGCTGATTTTGGGTTGAGATGGAGGAGATAAAGGCTGAAAATTATTGATCTAGCTGGGCAAACTATCAAAAACATGATCCAAAATTATATTTTTGGCCTAGACAGGAGCATCAAAAATGGGACACCTAGAGGTCTAGTACTGTAGTCCAAGTTTTGGTGTTTTAGTCCTTAGTGTCTGAGCTTTTTGATTTTGACAAGTTCTATTCATTTGCTTTAGGAGACCATGTGCCTAAAATATCGAGTCCTAGTTGTTTGTGAAGTTCCATGTGTGATTGATTTTGTCTTCAAGGAATATTAGTTCCTCTTTATACTTGATAGGTGATCTCAAATCCAACTAGAAAAAGTGGTTAGTGTGTAATATTTATTTAATGTGTGATCACACCCCATGTGTGGGCACACTACCTACATACCAATACTCCAAAGAAGGATCAAAGCCAATGTAGTTCTCCCAATTTGAATATGTATTATTCAATCTTCTATATGTAATACAAGTGTATGCAAATTTGGGAAAGCTTGAGATGACTCATGATTAGTGTGGGAGCTTGGATAGGTTGGAAATAGTAGTGGTTGGTTATATGCAAAGAATAGGAAGATTTGTTTGAGTGTGTTTTAGTATATTTCTTGATTGTGACTTTTCAATGACTGTCAACCCTTCTAAATGACATATGGATGGTATTTTATAAGGAAACTAATGATCCTAGGTTAGATAAAATTGCATTAGGCCAACAAGGGAAAAGATAAGGATTCAGGAAAATATGACCATTTGAGGTTATTATGGACTTGGATAGAAGCACTAGAAAGTGGACACCTTAGGTCCCAGTTCTATAGTCCAACTTATGGCACTATTATCTAGGGGAAAAGGACCCTATGGGATAGATCTATACATAGGAGAGGAGTCTGAGGTAGTAGGGGCTAAATTTAGAAGGCTTCAAATGACTAATAAATAGTGAAAACATGCCTAAGTGGGTTATGTAAGTAAGTAAGAAATACCTATGGTTTGGGTGTCACAAGTCATGTTCAAGTTGTAAAAATTGCATTTTAGTATGGCTATGTTTTCCCCCCTTTATTATAAGTATATATCAAATTAAATACTATGATAAAGGAGAAAAAGAGATGTGTACCTAAACATACCTATGCAGCTAAGCCCAAGAAGTTGTGTGATGCTAGGTTGTGCATAGTGAGAGCACATTGTATTATGGAAGTCTACAAAAAGGAAAATGGAAATAGATTAGTTCTTACTAGATATGTTATATCTAAAATAAGTATATAAAAATCTAGGTAAAGAGAGGAAATAAGAGAAAGGAATGAATACACCTCACTGGGTATGTGAGCCAATACAAAACTTGTTATGCTACTAGGTTGTGTTGGGTGATGCTAGAAGTATGCCAAACCAAGAGTTATATTGATGAATGAGCTAAGTGCTCAATCCCTTATAAATTGGATCAAGAATGCAAAGGTAGGCCCTTTGGCTCCATCATCACCAAATTTTTGAAGTTAATGAATCATATGTGTGTTAATTGATGTCTTGGCCATGTATCCAATCTCTTTGAATAGGTGGGTCAAGAATACAAAGGTTAGTTAGAACTTTGGATCCATCATTGATCTGTGATGTGAAGTTGAATGAGAAAATGCTGGTATAAATGAATTTCATATGAATTAGCCTATGGAGCCCCTAAATGTGTTGTGATCTAATAATTTTGGTGTGGATAGCCAAATTTAAACTAGAAATTAGGCCACTATTGGTCACTTCAAAAGATGGAGATGGAATTATATATAAGCCCTTCCTAAAATTGGAATCAAGGATTAGGATGCCACTTAAGAACTTAGGTACATGGGAAGCAAACTTATATGAAATTTTACTTAAATGTGATGCCAACCACCTATAGATGGAGTAAGGCATGCAATTGCTGGGAATGTGCAAGAAAATGCTATAAACTCAAAAATAGAGAAGGTTGGTGTGTCATGCATATTACCCCCAATAATTGGTGTCTTCAAATATAGATTATGAATTGAAAGTTGTATCAACTACCATGTTTGAATTAAAAATAGAAACCCTCATGTCATGCATGATGTCCCCTATATCTAGATTCTCTAACTAAAATAAGTGCTAAAAACTATTGATTTTTGGATTAAACTATACTAGAAAAACTATGACTAAACTCACCTCTCTACCTGATTCTAGAAAAACTAAATATTCTTTTATTTGGACAACAACACTATAAACTAGACACTTTGGGGTCCAACCTTGTAGTCCCATTTTTGGAACTATTTTCTAGAGCCAAAAATGATGACTGATCGAGGTTCTTTGTTGTCTACCTGGTCTGGTTTACCTATGCTATGTTTTGGATTATGGACTATATTGTTTTGAAACTAAATTTTTGATCATTAGGAGCTCTAATATCTATGATAAAACCCCTATTTGTTACCCTATATTTTGAGGGTAGGAATGAAGACCCTATAATGAATTCCCTCAAAATAAGAAGCCTTGTAAGTATGTTAATATATGAAAACATTTGATATAACATTGACATGCATTATCTTAAGATATATCAAAAGTTTTATAGAAAGAGATTGTTAAATCTACAGAGGTATGCATAGATAGATATAATAATTTAATAGCATGTGCATAAGAGTAAACTATAATTTGAAATGTTATTTGTTAGTGGCATAGAGGGATGGAGCATGATGTCCATCATGGCATCCAAAACTCAAGGTAAATGCATGCTTCGAATCATGGCATTGCACACAAAGATAAATAATCAAGCAACAAGCATACAAAGCAAGAAGCAAGAAACACATAATGGTGGCCAAGGGTCTAAATAATCACACAAGGCATGTTTAAATGCTACATACACACATAATGGGAATAACAAAATATTGGTATAAGGGCCATAAGAACATGAAAGGTACACATAAAGGAAATTGGCAAGTGTCCAAAGTCACACATATATAGACATGAACAAAGGACATTGGCAAATGTCCTAAAACACAAGTAGGAAGCAAATAGGAATTGGAAAATTCAAACACATCTATCTAATCAAAGTGAAGAGTGGAAGCATACAAAGTAATATACATATAAACATGAATCTAACTATGGAAAGCAAGAAGTAAGAGTATACAAGATACGTAATACAATACTAATGTATATCTTATGAAATACAAAAGTGTGATATATGCTTATGGATGTTGATGTGGTGTCTATGTAAGCAAGTAAAAAATGCACTATAACAAGATGTCTTGAGTGTGTAATGTCAGAATGACATAACCTAGATGGTGTAGTCATGTAGAATATGCCTCTAGTGGGTAGATATATCGATATTTAGCTGGAATGTGGAAGTAAGATTCCCCCCTCAATGGGTGCAGTGAAGCAATCAAGGATCTAGATGCATGACACACACTCAAAGAAGATCCAGTGAATCATGGTAATATAGATAAATCAACAAACAATATCATATAATAGCATAATGTAAGTCTAGCATAATGGTTAACAATGTAAAACATAGATGATGTATATAATTGACATGTTTTTGTATTTTTAAAATATTATATCATTTTTTGTATTTTGAAATATTTGAGCTATATATAATCAACTAGGGGAATCTATGTAGAATGAATTAGGAGATAATATATATAATAAATTCTAGAAATAAATTATACTAATTGATGAGTCTTGGATGAGACTCCCTATAATGGTGTCCTATATCGAAGAGTGAAATTGTGCATGATCGTGAAGCACAATGGAAATGTTGAGACTATGGCTCTAAAAGTTGTATATGTTATAAATGATCTAAAATATCTAAAGTAGAAACTAACTATGGGGACACTCTATAATTTTGAGAAGTGGATGTGGTTGTAGGGCTCTTAGGGATCCATCTAAAAGTAGGATAAACTCATAGAACATGTGCTCTATGTGTAGATGCATGATATCTCAATGAAACTAACCTGGGTGTGAATACTATAACTAGAATCTATTTAGAATCCCAATGTTTTGGAGGTGTATTAACCCTCTATAATGGTGATGGATATTGTATCTATGTTTGATGTTGAATTGGAGAAAAAATTGGTGGTAGAGCTAGAATTGGTAATGAAACTAAAACTAGTTCTAAAACCAAAAGTGGCAACTCATATGGAACTATGGTAACTATAATAATTTGATTAATGTCAATGAATTTTATGCATCAATTTATTATAAATGGAACTACTCAGAGTTTTTGTATCTAAGGTCTACCAAGTAACATGTCAAAAACTCATGCACTAAGAACTATAGTAAATAAGGTGGTCATGTGTGTACAACCAACTTATAGATGAATGAGGATCTCACCCAATATAGTTTTACTATGTCCACTAAAACCACTTATAACTATATTTATTAGATTAATATCCAACTCTATATAACACAATTGTTGTAGTAGTGTCATAGTACACATGTTAACACTAGATCCATTATTAATTAGAACACTGTGAATGGGATGACCATGAATAAAAGCTTTAATGAAGAGCACATGATAATTTGTGTCATCTTTAATAATATCCTACTTAGAGAAGGAGATGGAAGGCTGAATTGGAATGCTAGAATGAAAAGTACCAATCATGTGGCTCAATAGATGTGAATTGACTACTAATGCCCTATATGTAACTAGTGGAGGATGTGCCTAATATGCATCATGTACACCTAATGTGTCCTATATCTCTAACTTGTCATGTTGTGTAAATGGATCTAAAAATATTTTGAGTGACTTATCCTACATTGGTTTGGCTAGATGAATCTTAGCTGAAGTGCCTAGATCAATTTGATTTCCATCAATTAGATCATGTATCTTATGCCCAATACTAATGCATCTATTTGTAGTATGACCTAGTGCCCTGTGATAGTCATAAAACGAATTTTGGTCATATCCCCATGGAAGAGGCTTTGTTGGATCAATTTCTTTTATAGGAGGAAGAAATATGATGTTACATTCTAATAACTTCTATATAACTTTGGTTGGAGTAATTGGTAGATTTGTAAAAGGTCACCAAGGAGGTATTGATAAAGTAACTCTCTATAATGTCTCTAAATTTGCATTAACTATCTATTGAGTTAGTCCTTTACTATCATTAAATTTGACCTTATACAGGGCTTTGGTGTTACTCGTATTAGTTGTATCTAGTGCACTTGTGTACTTAATTTTTCCCATTAAAATGAGTTTGTTTTCTCTTTCTTTTGAAGTGTGACATAATTCAGTGAAAGAAGAGAAACATTTGAACATGATTGTCTCCTAAAAAATTGGTAGAAGACTCTATTTGAAGATGTCCTGTAACTCCTGATCTACCATAGGGCTAGTCATCTTAGCCAATATGGTCTTGTATCTGAGAATGTACTCAGTGAGAGGATCATTTGATTTCTATTTTTTAATGTATTATAGGCATATGAAACCTTATCACCAATATTCATATTTAAATGTGCTAGAAACATGTTGGTAAGAGGATTGAATGCATTAACCGATTGATTTGATAAACTGTAAAACCATTATAATGCATAATTTTTGAAGCTCCTTAGGAATAATTTAGTTAATAACTAGTTATTTGGTACATAATATAAACATTATATGTGAAAGGATCTTAAATGTTTCTATGGATCACCCTTACCATCATAAAGAGTGAGCTTAGGTTTTAAAAATCCAAGTGGTAAGGGTGTAGCAACTATATGTCATGCCAAAGATGTATGCAATAGATTGAAGGAGTCCAATGCCTATGTAGATCTAGTGGTATCTTGCTCATGATGTTTCACCTTGAATTGAAGATATATAATCTCTTACACAATGGCTACCACATTAGGAGATAGGGATGTACTAGCTACAACTGGTAGCATAAAAGAAGGTTGGGCTGCTATAGGGGGTTGTTATGACATAGTTTCCCCCATAGTGTCATGTGTAATTGATGGCTATATAGTTTGAGAAGAATGGCCATTGGTTACATTTTTTTTTCTTCTTAGAGGATTATAATCATGTCATCTTTCATATCTTGGTGTTTGTTTAATAGTTCTTAAATCTCTCTTTTATCAGTTTCATCAAAGCCAGTATATTAGGCCATTACTAAAGTAGGAAAACAATTTGAAATGTGTTTGAATGTTTTGTAATAAGTTGTAATATCCAATGTGCTATAAATAGAAAGTATAAGATATAATAAATTCAAAATTATAAAATAGTAGTTTATAATTTTCACAAAAAGGATACAAATCTACCAAACATGTAAGGTAATACCACAAAAAGCAAAGTAGGAACTAGAATATTCAACTAAGGATTTTACACAAATATTATTTATAAAATACTATGAACTTTTAATTTGAAATTGATTTTTTGAGCTAAGTATGCATGATAAAATTTGGGAAATTATGGGAAATTACTTGCTTGAATGGGACCTAGTATATTCAATGAGGGTTTTGAGACAAATATTTTTTCTATAATTTACCATGAATTTTTTATTTTAATATTCAATCAAAATTTGTAAAAAATAAGTGGAATATTACTTGAAAATTATTGGGATTTAGTTGATGTAGCTGGGGATTTGAAATGAATTTTTTCAAAATTAACATAATAATTTTAAAATTTTCCTATAAAATTTTAGAATTGAGCTTGAAAAAATTAGGAATAAACTGAAAATAGTACTAAAATTAACAATATATTTTTCCTAGTGGTTTAAAAGTGTTTGTATGCAAATAGGACCTATTATGTGCAAACTAGGGTTTTAGTGAGTTATTGAAAATATTTAAATTAATTTTTAGTTTTATGATTTTTAAATTTAGGAAAAAATTGCAAAAAATTAGAAATAATTAGCCCTAGGGTTTCTAGGATTGTGAAATTTTTTGAAGTCAGGTTCACTAAATGTTTGACTAAATTTGGGAAACTATAATGGTTAATTTCTTAAATATTAAAGGGGTCTGGATTAAGAGGAAAATAAATAAATAAAATTTTCCTTAATTAACCTACTAATTTATTGAATCTAGAAGTGCTTAATTGATTTCTAAAAATAGAAAATAAGGGGATAGAGAGTAAACTTAGTTGATTCTAGGCTGAGACTGAGGAGACAAAGGCTACAAATTACTAAACTGGCTGGGCAGACTATCAAAAATAAGATCTAGAAGTCTATTTTCTACCTAGACAGGAGTGTCAAAAATGGGACACCTAGAGGTTCATCATTTAGTCCATGTTTTGGCACTATATTCCTTGGTGTCTGAGCTTTCTAAGTTTTTTGGGTTTTGTTTGTCTGATTTGGGAGACCTTATGCCTAAAATATTGAGTCCTAGTTTTTCATGAAGATCTATGTGTAGCTGATTTTGTCTTTAAATAATCCTAGTTTCTCTTCATGCTTGATAGGTGATCTTGAATCTAGCTAAAAAAATGGGTTAGTGTGTAATATACACTAAACATGTGATCAAACCCTATGAGTGGACACACTGAGTACATACCAATACTCTAAAGAGGGATCAAGGCAAATGCATTTCTCCTAATTTGAATGTGTATTGTGAAATGTTGTGTATGTAAATTTGGTCAAGTTTGAGATGACTCATGAATGGTGTGAGAGCTTGGATAGGCTAAAATAATAGTGGTTGGTTATATGCAGAGAATAGGAAGATTTTATTTAGTGTGCTTTAGTATATTTCTAGCTTGTGCCTTTTCAATGATTTCTAACCCTTCTAAATGACCTTTGAATGGGATTTTATATGGAAACTAGTGATCCTAGGTTAGATTAACTCACATTAGGCTGATAAGGGAAAAGATAAAGATTCAAGAAAATATGACCATTTGAGGTTATTATGGACTTGGATAATAGTGCTAGAAAGTGGACACCTTGGGTCTCATCATTGTAGTCCAACTCATGGCACTATTATCTAGGGAGAAAGGGACCCTATGGGATAGATCTATGCCTAAAAGAGGAGTCTAGGATAATAGGGGCTAAATCTAGAAGGCTTAAAATGATTGCGAAATAGTGAAAACATGCCTAAGTGGGTTGTGTAAGTGAGTAGGAGAGACCTATGGTCTGGGAGTCACAAGTCATGCTCAAGTTATACAAATTTCCTTTTAGTATGACTACAAGTGGAATTCTTACATACTTTCTTATATAAAAAAGGTTAGGTTACATTTTTAACAAAGGAACATAATAAGTAATTTCTAGGTGCTTACATATGCATTATAAATAACATCTCAGATATTAAATTATATTATCTATATAACCAATAATAAAATCTTACCATTACCCACTTTTAATGGTCATGAGGAATTTTATATTGGCTTATCCCTCTTGATGGCTTATATCTTGGATAAAATTTAGATGCAAATCAAAATCCATGATTTACAACTATTCTTCTAAGGAGTGATCTCTCACCATGTTTAAATTTTTTCAATGGTGATGGGTGGTCATAAATGCATTGATAATTCCTGAATTCTTCTTTAGATAGGTTAGATTCTTAATTTTCCATCTATTCTATTTTATATGAATCTAAATATTCTTATTTTTCTATAGGTTTCTTTTTAGGTGCATGAAAAACTTCCCTCTTGGTTTTATATGCCTCTTTCTTCCTGGAATGATCCTTTAAATTGTTTGAATGAAGTTGTGGATGAAGTTCCCATCATTTGCATTCCAATGGAGACTCATGTTTCAATTATTATTTCCCATTCTTTTAGATAATATGCCTTTATTTCTCTTCTCCACATTCTAATTTTGAGAGTGATGATTACAACATGCATCCTTAATTTTGAAGGACATGGGATAAATTTGGATGGATTTACCTTCAAACACATGGCCACACAATGGTTATTCATTCAACAGTAATAAAATGGATATGTATGCTAAAACTTTTATGATATATGGCCATTCTTCTTACATTTAAAGCAAGAAATGAATATTTATTCTTTCCATGCATTCTTGGGTTGCCACTTGTGTAAACACAATAAAGTGATAATGTGTTACCTCTTCCTTTGGGATGTTCACCTCTTTTAGGATATGATTTTCATTTTACACTAATATAATTACCATCATTGAAAGTATTTCCCTTTCTTAATTCCAGCTTCTATTCACTCACATGGTGGTGGAATGATAATGTGATATTTCCTTCAACATATAAATATTTCCATCTTATTTTAGACTCATTATTGGCCCTTCGAGGTGGATCAATAGTACCTTCCTCTTAGTGAGATACCTACCCATTATTTAGAGAATAAAAATCCTCAGTATATTTCATAAAATAAATGATGACATTACCTTACATAAGCTATTTTTGTAGAGTTAGTGGCTTAGGATCTTTGACTTTTGAATATTTCATTATTTCATTAGTATTAGATAATTTTAGAACTCTTTTTTCCCATCTAAAAATTATAAAACCTATATATTGAGGTCTCACCTCAACCATTATGGGATTTTTCATTTCTTTTTCATTCATGTTACGGCCAGTTCCATCGTAACCCAAATAGATTAGCAAATTTAATCTAAAACCTTAGTATGCTTCTCAAATTTACCAAAGGAAGCATCTATATATTGATGAAAATAAAGTGAATATGGTGGAGTGTTTACTTTGTATACCTCCATCATAGTTTGTGTATTTTTGGTAGAGGATGGCCTCCTTGTAAAAGTAGACTCTTCTCTCTCATTTAGTTCTTCACCATCATCTTGGAACTTTACTAACATATCTTCCTTTGTCTATAACTCTTCAATGATACCCATGAGAAATTATTTGCGGTTGATCACTCTATCTTGCATGTCATTATTATTATCTTCCAATTTCCATCATATCTTCAATTAAAAAATTACTCTTAAATTTGCTTATTTATAACTTCATGATTTTGAATCCTCTCTCATCAAATCTTTTCCTGTGTTTTAACTTTTGTAACCAATAAACTTGTACTTCCTTATCCATAAAAAAAACATTATATAATATATAAAACAACATGAAAATGTCTTAGTAAACCATTTCAACATAAAATGGAAACCTGATCTGATACCAATCATATTTATAAACTAGGAGGATATTACACCCTATGTTTCACCAACACACATTATGTTATTCAAATGGTTTGTCATCAAGTTTCATGCTATATAACAACACCCAAAATGCTTATTAAATATGTATTTGAAGTATTATGACTTAAAATTACAAAATACAAGATAATATACAACCCACACATGTAATATCCATATGATACATCCAATGCATACATTCTTTCATACTATAAACTTGTTACTAATACATACATGATTGAACTTAAAATTTTTGTAGAGAAGTTCAATACTAATGTGAAGTTATTGAACCTTTAAGAACAATATTATAATTGTGATATATGAGTCCTGATCTCTCTTAATTTTTTTTTAATTTGCCTAGTCTAAATGAGTAGAAACATTAAATAATGAAATAATCACATCAACAAAGAGAGACAACAGAAGACATACCCTAGAGAAACTCAATGCGAGAAAACACAAGAAAGAGTGAATCCATGCTTCCTCATATCCAATATGTTATGAAGTTTATAATATTTTATCTTATTGGGATTATAAGGACACCATCCTTGTGACCTAATACACTCATATGATATATATAATATTCATTGGAATACTTTTCTCTCAATCAATAAAAATTATTGAACTCAACTATCTCAGTAGTGTATTCTTCAACTCATTCGCATACATGAAAAATTAATCTTATAAAGGAATTGTCATAGCTTAAAATTTCACACTATATAATTTGATTAGACCTTATCAATTTTAGGATAACATGGAACTATCTCTCAGTTTGAAATGGCTATCTCCCATATACAAGATACTAAAAGAGATAGATCTCTCAGTTTGAAAGGGCTAGCTCCCATAATCTATCTTTTTGCTCACACACTACACTAGGATAATCACTTTGGGGGTGAAAATGGAATAAGGAAATAAAAACAAACCTAAACTAATTAATTTTATATAGCAAATATAAGTCCACACAACACACTTGTATCCACACTTAGAAAGAAGTCTATCAAGACTAACCTCAACTATATGTCCTTCTAGCATAAGTGTTTCTCATAGAGGCAAATTATTATTAATATCTAGAGGTGGGTGAAACTAAGTTATGATACTATAAACTAAGAATCCCTCTCACACTTCCAGACACATAAAAACATATACATTTTATTAAACTTGTTAGAAGATATATCACTCACACAAAACATGCAAGATCAGAATTGCAGCAATGAGAGCACATTCATCACTTATCAACCACATAAACCACTTAACACACATAGGAAATAGATTTTAGATAATTCATAAACTTTATTAAACATTATTCAAAGGAAAATTAGGTGTCAAAATTAATACATCTTCACCATACCAATTTTGAATTGATTATAAATCCAAAAAGGCTTGCATATATAGAATATATGAGAGGAGAGAGAAGATGTGAAGATGAAGGGTCTTAAGACAAAGTGTCAAAATATATAAAATAGTTAAAATTATAGAGAATTATTTGGAAAAGAGGTTATGATTTTTTCATGAACATGTGTCAATATGAAACAAACCACCTTCCTCAAGTTGGCATATAACTCTTCATTGTCTTGCTTTGAAATTGCCTTTATGATGATGAGGAGGTCACTTGGTTGTCTAAAATTGTCAGAGGAGTCATTTCCACATATCCCATGACATAATAATATGGAAATGAGATAATTGAAAGTCATTTATTTATCTCTAACTGATTAACTCATGTTTGTCACTTGTCATTCACTATTTGCAATCATTTTAGGCTTATTTTTACACGTGTCACCTAAGTGACCTATAGTTATTCAAGAATATACATTTCATAGGTTTTAGGAAATATATTCAAAGCCTATTTATCCTCTGGTCTATCAAATAGGCCTCAAAATATTCATTGACACTCTTTTTACATTCACAGTTAGGCAATCACTTTGCCTTCTCACTATCTATCCAAGACGGTTTATTTCAAACAGATTAGCAGAGGTACTTTCAAGCATCACTATGATTATAATTTAGTATGGAGGGTTGGAATAACTCTCTACATAACTACTTTAATTATTTTCATCTACTCATTCCCTTTTATACCTATAAAACACCCTAATTCCTACAAAAAACCCTAAATTAGGCTTGTCTATACAAGTGATAGTACTACAAAAATGGATGGTGAGGAGTTTAGGGGGGTTAAAAGTATGCCGATAATTTTTTATAATTAAACTAAATAATTTTAGATGCATATCCAATGATCTTTTATCCATTAGGTTCTTGATAGGGTTTTAGGAGATTGTACTTGTTAACAATGATTAATAAAATCTAGATGTTGAACCTCCAAATAAATTTCACTAAGAACAATTTTAGGACACCCCTCAACTATCCAAAACTCCTTAAGGTACCACACACACTATCCATACTAATGTGAGGATAGGAAAATGGCTCTCGAGCTCTTGAATACATTCTATATAGGTTTAAGATAGTTTTAGGCCAAATTGACCACTTATGTGTCATTTCCTATAAACCATTGGTTCATATGGACTCTCCAATTTCCCATTAATCTTATCAAATGTCTTGGAAGGATCTCATTATCTTGTGAATCAGGCTAGGTACCTTAAGTTTTTAGGCCTAGTTTTAGCCCTAATAGTCCTAACCATGTTTGACTATGTGTTTGGCCCTTATTAAACTTTCAAATGACTATAGATCCTTTATATATATATATATATATATATATATATATATATATATATATATATATATATATATATATATTCACCTTTATTCAAATCTTATAAAACATCCCATATTCACTCAATATTATGCCATTAATTCCTCTCCCATCAATGTATTATGGTCTACAAGTTAGACTGCCTATGGAGTGCCCTTTGTCTATGATAAATTAGAGGGAACTTCCCCTATTTACCTAACCAAAGTTAGAATATTTAGGGTTTATAAGGTTATGAGGATATCTAGTATCAAGTTTTAAAACTTGATTTTTATCCTATAAGTCTCAAACATCAAATTTCACAAGACTATATTTCTATGTTTGTATATTGTGTAGGATTATATGCAAGGTTTTAGACTGACTATGTTTGAGGCTCATCACTATAGGTTGAAGATCATATATATTTAAAACACCTAAGAGTGTGTCATTACCAATTTTTAGAGTGTTTTAAACATGATATATCTATATTACTTATATGTTCATCAATCAAACCTATAATCCCCATAAGCATGAGGTAGTTTATAGACTAGCTTCGACTGTAGGTAGCCAATCAGAATTCCCAAGGTTCCTATAGATTTTGATATTTGTCTAAGGATCATATGGAAGGTTTATATTATCCATTTTAGTGTGATCATTCCATCTTATAACTCTTTTTTATCAACTAAGATTGCCCTTTCACTAGCCTAGGCAGTTTCTAGTCTAAATGAAAGTGTAGATGTGCACATCAGAGGAGTTAAGATGCTATTATAGGTGATGATACATGTTTGAATACTATACTTCATGATTTTGAGTTCCCCCTAAAGTCATTAGTATTATTTAACTCTTGAAATACTCAAATATTGTCTTGAGGCTATACTCTTATCACTTTGTTATCAATGTACTACAAGTCTACAAATTTAAGGCTCATTTTGCTTAAAATAACTATGTTTTCACTAAGCATCTTTAGTAGAATATTCATTGAATTGAAACCATCCAAACATAACATCCTCTTAACCTAGAAATATTTTTCTTTTATTCAAGTGTAACCTATAGGTCTAGACTACAAGATTGAAATGATCAAACATGTCTATACCTCAAAATGTCCACCAACAGATGATGTTGTGTAGGGCAGAGATCCTTTTTAGAGAAACTAAGGTAAGACTTCCCTATTATAAACTTATTCAACCTATGGACATGAACCTAGGTCTAAATGTGTGTAATATCCTCACCACTATCACAATGATATTATTTATGATCTCAAACCTAGTTTACTATCTCAATTGAATCCAAACACCTATAGATCATATTCAAAACTCTATCTCAGACCTTATACATAATCCTATAGGTGGCTAACATATTGAAGTCTAACTGTATATGTGAACCATCTTCAACTCCACCTAGTTTCAAATCTTTTTTTTTTCATTGGTCTATTAAATTTTCTTAGACCATAACAATGCTTAGAGAGGAGGTAAAAAAAGTGCATTAAATTTGATCTGAAGCCACTATGAGAGGACAAAACACCACAACTAAAAACAATTATTTTACTTCAATGATATGATCCTAATAATAGTTTCACATCCACTAATGAAAAATAGATTTAAAATCACATGGAATGATTGAAAATGCCCTATTAACCTATATACACCAATTGGTTCACACAAATTGATGCAAAAATGAGAAAAACTAAGGTGTTAGGGTTATGCAGGTAGTTTTGAGATGTTAATAATCTTAGAGATTGGTAATAGATAAAAGATCACCAATCCTAAAAATATTACCATGAAATGGAAGTACAAAGGGAGTAATTTTATGTACCATGTGCATTTATACCAAGTCATCTTCTCCTATCCATACTGAAGGAAAATTGATTGATTTATTTGACCTACCAAAGAGAGTTATGAGAGAGAGAGGTTGGTTCTTGGTAGTTTTGAATCTATTGAACCTTTTTAAGCCCAAAAATGACTTGTGTGAATCTAAAGGGACTCTCTTAAAGCCTCACATGTTCTAGATAGGTTGTTCTTGTCTATACAACTACCTTTAACTTCTTATTTTGTAGTGATATCTTTATTTCCATGTTGAACCTATAATTTTTTAGTTCCAAAATAGTTTCTCTAACCAAATCTAACATATTTTATGCTATATAAGCTCTTGAAAGTTAAATTTTCATGGAAACCCATATAAGTCACCTATAGTGACCAAAAAGTTGACACAAAGAAATATTAAGACAAAAACACATATGACAAAGATGCAAAATATAATGTGATCCTACAAATGAATTATCAAGACTCTTTAAATTTTAAATATTATGGGGTTGACCTAATTTGACATAGGGTCAAATTTGGTCTACAATTTTGCAATTTATTAGGGGTAGCATGCCTGATATGGTAAGGACTAGTTACCTTATCCTATCATTGGGAAATGGAGTCACCTATACACTATTCATGACAATGATAAGTCTTTGATAACACACCAAACACACCCCAAAAAATAAGTAAATAAGGACACAAGGCAAGAAACAAGACACACACTTGTGTTCTCATGAACACTTAGGGAAAACACAAACCAACATAAAAAAACACACCTATCCTAGTATGTACAATACCTCAAGACATTTGAGGTGAAAAAAATCTTCATTGATTTAACTAGGGTCAAATAAAATTATCCTTGGATCACTTATACTCTCAAGAAATAGTCTATCATATGAGGCATACTTGTCAATGAACACTTGCTTATGGAGATAGTCAGGCGACTTACCAATTTTGGGACTTCTAGTGACTACAATTATACTACTTGGATCTCTCATGAATACTCCACCTAGTTCTCTTAGAATATTTTTTGTTTTTGTAACTTGCCTAGAATTTATCATGCTCAATTGATAGCCTTCAATCTAATCATTTGATAACACCACATCATCCTCAACTTCAAATACATTTGAGATATGATATTGTTGATATTTTAAGTCATCTAGACCATCTTATTCATTTGTCATAATTGTTTCTTTGTTATTTGAGACCTCAATCTCTTCCTTATGCTCATTAAACAAATCTTGGTCTACCAATGTTTCTTCTTACTTGGTAGAGAGATCAAGCTCTTCCTTGTGTTCATATGGATCATGATTGACCTCATCATTAGGTTTTAATTATTTTTTAAGAAATAAAAGCCTACTCAGCTCCTCAAATTCTTGCACAATGGTATTGAACTATTGCCACATATCATCTACCTCCTCTTGACATTAATTCTTATGAGTATTTTCTTCTTTTGTAGGAATAATTAACTGTTCACTAAGAATGTCAAACTTTATTATAGTTATGAGATAAACATCATCACTCATGTGTACATGATATTTTCCCCATATAACTTATTCTATAATGTTATCAAGATCTGCCTCAAGGATTCCATCATAATCTTCATGGGTTATGCAAGTTCCAAGATTAGTTTTTTCAAATCCACCTTTTTAAAATCCCCATTCATCAAGTTAGAAATCAGATATACCATCAACAAGAGTTAGAGGTTTGTGATCACTATGTTGATCACCTTATTTAGTGATATTACAATTCACGTTAGAAGTATAAGGCACATATGGTTCAACATGGAAAGTAGAGAAAGGCTCTAACTTTATTGTCACTTTTGCACCATATCTAGTCTTAAATGCCATGGTAGACCAATATGAAGTTAGATAACTTAACTATCATGGTAGACTAATATGAAGTCAAATAGCCTCCAATATTAGCAATGAACTCTCTTAACAAACAAAGTGAAAAATTAGGAGGCACATTTACCACTACAACATCTTAAGAAATGGTGAAGGTAAGAAAAGCATGAAGTACTAATTAGAAACCTTTGATTATGCCAAAGGTATTGGAAGTTGACCCATCCAATTATATCACTCCTTTATCATGACATTCATACTTTAAATTAAATTTATTAGCTACTTACTTAGGCATGACATAAGTACTATCTCCACTATTGATAAGACAAATATGTAACAAGGCATCTCCAATAATTATTGATATAAATGGATGAGGTTTGTCTACCTTTTCATCATTGATTGACTTCCTTTCACTAGGATTCATGATGTTTGTCAAGGTTGCCTCGTTACCACTAGATTTTTTAGTTGCCAAATTGATCTTTGGAAACTCCTATTGAAGTAGGTATGCTTTTAAAAGTATTGATAATGTATCCCAAATTGATAAATTCACATGATATATCTTCATTTTTTATACAATGTTAGTGAAAGGACCACTAATGTTTACTTCTCCACTAGGAGGAATGGTGTTGACTGGACCTTGATAATTATGAGGTATGAAATCACTTATAACATTATGATATATTTGAGTTACTTGTGAATCTTGACTAGTATTAGACATATCTACCATTATGTTTGTTTATACATTCATTGGTTGACTAGTATGCTTGTTTAAACTTCTTTAACTACATTTCTCTTGCTCCTTGTGTTTATAGTTATATGAAATGCATCAATGCTTGACTTCCCTTGATAGTTTACAACACATGAATCATCTATCTACCAATTGACCAATGTAGACCCTACTTGAGAACCCTTATCATTAGTCATTCTTCTATTTGTTATTTCATCTTGAGTCATAGTTGGCATGGTTCCTAAACTTGCCATGAAGGTTTGATTGAAAGACTCATTGACAAAGGAAGTTTGATCATGAGGTCAATCCCATGAAGTTTTAATATTATTATCTTGGACATGGTTATTTTGAGTAGGCACTAATACCCTTGAGGTGGAAGGATCATTGGGATTGTAACCACCATATGACTTATATTGGACCAACTATCCTTAACCTTGAGGATGACCTTGGAAAGGTGGCATACTACCTTAATAGATAGGGTATGACATATTAGGTTGATAGTGTATTTTGAATAGCCTTGTGATTTTTGGATAATCCTATTTATACCTAATCTCTTGCTTCATACTCTCATTTTTTCTACCTCATTAGACTTACTTTCTTGACTAGGGAAAATAGGCTTATGTTTAGGTGTAGGAATAAAAGCAATAATAGGTGTAAGAGTTTGAAAATCAAGAACAAGAGGTATGGGAGGTCTTGGGAAAATATTCCCAACCTGAATCAAATAACTCTTTACCCCAATGGCCACCTCAAAGGCATTAGGTAGAGTGTTACCTTTTATAGATTGTATCATCATTAAAATGTCACTATCAAATACTTTAACAGAGTAAAGGAAATCATGGTGAGGTGTTGGTCTTACCAAGATTGGGATTATATACAATATATTATAAAATATTGTGTTGAAATATTGAATGACTTCTTGAGGTGATCTCCTAGTGTCGATCATCTATTCATTTAGTGTCAAGTTATCACTCTTGTCCTCAAATTTTATCCTCAATGCATCTCCCAACTCATCCTAAGTGGTGATTGATTTAGGTGCCAATTTTCCATACCATTAAAGATAATTTACTTTGAAGAAAACATCCAACAATATAATTGAAATTTTATCTTCAATGATGTGATGGATATTGCAAGAATTAGCAATATTTATAATATTCTCAATAGATGTGATGGTAGTCTCATTGGTGTACGATGGAACACTTTTGAGAGTAGATATAGGGATATAATCATAATGGGTAACTCTTAGATGAATATAGCCATTGAATGAAACAAAATTAAAGTTTATTTCTATGGAAGCTTTAGGACTTTGTAAGAGTGAGGTAGTCAAGAACTTTTTTATGGGTTTGTGAACAAGATATGACTTATTTAGATAAGGATGAGTGTCTTTAAACCTATTTTATTTATATAAATAATGGTGAAGCTATTTAAATTCAAAAATCATGCATTTTGTGAGATACCTTGTGTTTAACTTAAACATGAAAGAGTGCACTATTTTTCAACCAAGATTGAAAAATTGGAGTTGCCAGATATTGTAGGAAATAGATGGTTACAACTCATTGTGTCAAAGCCAACATCCACCTTGAATAACCTTCTTCAACTTAATGTCCCACTGAGCCTACCAAATGTGTTATAGACTAAAATTTCTCCCTATAGAAGTTAAGTATACCTTCTCAATTTTAGGATAACATTAAACTACATCTCCTCATAGAAAAGATACTACAAGAGGTAGATATTTAGGTTTGAAATGGCTATCTCCCTTGATATATCTTTAAGATCATACACTAAACTAGATTAATCACTATTGGGTGTGAAAAGGGAACAAGGAAACATAAATAAAACTAAAATAATGAAGGTGATATAACAAAGATAATTCCACACAACACACTTTCATTTTCACTAAAAAAGAAGACTACTAAGATTGACCTCATTTCTATGTCCTAGCATAAATGTTTCTCATAGAGGTAGATTGATATGCATATCTAGATGTGGGTGAGAATAAGGCATGATAATAGACACTAATAATATATCTCACACTTCAAGATACACTTAAAATCCATTTACACTTTATTAAACCTATTATAATAGATATAACTGACATAAAACATGCAAGAATAAAATAGAAGCAAGGGGAAAATATTCATCAATTTTTACGTACATAAACCACTTTAAAAAATTAATAAAGATATTATAGATAATGAATCAAATTTATAAAACTTTATTCATAGGAAAATCATGTGTCAAAACTATAAGGGCTTCACCATATAAATTGTGGATCCATTACAAATCCAAAAAGGCTTACATATATAGATCATATGAGAGGAGAGAGAAGAAGTGAAGATGAAGGGTCACAAGACCAAGTGTCAAATTATAAAAACTAGTTAAAATTAATGAGAATGAGTTGTAAAATAGGTCAGTAAGTTTTCATGAACATGTGTCAATATGAAATAGATCACCTTCCTCAAGTTGGTATATAACTCTTCATTGTTTTACTTTGACACAACGTTCATGATGATGAGGACCTGACTTCATTGTCTAAAAATACCATATGAGTAATTACAACATATACCCTAACATAATAATATGGAAATTATATTATTAAAATTCATCTACATGCATCTAATTAATTAACTTCCCTTTGGCACTCATCATTCACTATATGCAGTCATCCACTAACCCTTATAGGATTTTTTCCACACTTGTCACTTGAGTAAGCTATAGTTTTTCAAGAAGATGAATTATAGAGGTTCTAGGACATATTTTTAAATTATATTTATCCTCAATTATATAAAATGGACCTTAAAATATTTAATGGCACTCTTTTCACCATCATATTTAGGTAATCACTTTGCCTTCTCACTATTTGTCCAAGATTGTCTATTTTAAATAGATTAGTAGAGGTAATTTCATGCATAATTTTGATTATAATAGAGCATAGAGATTTGGAATAAGTATCTAAACACCTATCTTATTTAATTTCATTTTCTCATTCCATTCTATACCTATGAAACACCCTCAATCTTGCAAAAAATCTTGAATTATGCTTATTCATACAAGTGATAGTATGGAAAAAGTGGATGGTGAGGAGCATGGGGTGGTTTAAAGTATGTATAAAACATTTTACAAGTCAATTTACCAATTTTAGATGCAACTCCAATGATGTTTTCTCCATCAGGTTCTTAAGGGAGAGATTTGTAATAAGTATCGACACACCTAGCTTATTTAATTTCATTTTCTCATTCCATTATATACCTATGAAACACCCTAAATCTTGCAAAAAATCTTGAATTAGGTTTATTAATACAAGTGATAGTATGGAAAAAGTGGATGGTGAGGATCATGGGGTGGTTTAAAGTATGTATAAAACATTTTACAAGTCAATTTACAAATTTTAGATGCAACTCCAATGATGTTTTCTCCATTAGGTTCTTGATAGGGTTTTAGGAGGTTTTGCTTGTTAACAATGATTAATAAAATAAAGATGTTAAAACTCCAAAAATATTCATTATGAACAAGATAATGACCCCATAAACTCTCCACAACTCTTTAAGGTACATTACACACAATTTGTACTAATGTGAGCATAAGAAAATGGCCTCTTGAGCTCTTGACTACATTCTGAGTAGCTCTAAGAAAGTTTTAGACAAATTGTACCACTTATGTGTCATTTAAAACATAATAATGGTCCATATTGACTATAAAATTTCACTTAAAGCTTATAAAATGTATTGGAAGGATCTCATGGTCTTTTTAATTGATTTAGGCACCCTATGTGTTTAGGCCTAGTTCTAAGCCTAATAAGACTAACCATGTTTGACTATGTTTAACTATTTTGAGGGTTTCAAATGATTTTAGAGACATATATATATATATATATATATATATATATATATATATATATATATATATATATATATATATATATATATACATATACATATACATATATATATATAATATGTATGTATATATATATATATATATGTATGTATATATATATGTATATATATATATATGTATATATATATATATGTATATATATATATGTATATATATATATATGTATATGTATATGTATATGTATATGTATATATATATATATATATATATATATACATATACATATACATATATATATATATACATATATATATATACATATATATATATATAAATATATATATATACATATACATACATATATATATATACATATATATATATATATACATATATATATATATACATATAGATATATATACATATACATATATATATACATATATATATATATGTATATATATATATATATATGTATATATATATATATATATATATATATATATATGTATGTATATAAATTTTTTACAATATTTTAAAACATCCCATAGTCATTTAAGATTTTTCCATTCATTCCTTTCCCATAAATGTATCATGCTTTACAGGTTGGACTGCCTCTAGATTACCCTCTGTCTATGATAAAATAGAAGGAACTTACCTTAATTTAATAACCAATTTTATACTATGGAGATATTTATCAGGTTATTAATACACCTTTTATAAATTTTAAAAACTTTATTCTTCTCCTATAAGTCTCAAACATCAAATTTCACAAGACAAGCTTTCTAGGTTTGTATGTTGTGCAAGATTATGTGCAAGGTTTTAGACTAAATGTGTTTGGGGTTCATCACTATAGGTTGAGGCTGCTACATATTTAAAAAACATGGGAGTGTTTCATTACCAATTTTTATAATAGTTTAAACATTATCCATTATCTTATAACTTTGTTTACCAACCAAACCTATAATCTCAATAAGCATGAGCTAGTCTTCATGTTATCTTCAACTATAGGTAGCCACTCAAAATTAATAAGGTTTATATATATGTTTATTTTTATATTATTATAAAATTTAAGGGTTATTTTATCCATATGATAGTGATCATTCCATATTATAACTTTGTTCTATTAACTAGGATTTCCCTTTCACTAGCCTAGCTCATCTGCAATCCAAGTGAAACTATAGATGTGCATATTAGAGGAGTTAAGATGATAATATAGGTTTAAATATTTTAATTAATGGTTTTTAGATCCCCCTAAAGTCATTAGTATTATTTCACACTTGAAATAATCAAATCTTATCTTGAAGCCATGCTCTTGTTATTTTGTTATCAATGTACTATAAGTATACAATTTTAAGGTTCATTTTACTTAAAATCACTATGTTTTCACTAAGCATATTTAGTATAATATTGATTAAATTAAACCATCCAACCATTATCCTCTCTTGACCTATCAATATTCTTCTTATGATCAAGAGTAACCTCTAGGTATAGACTACAAGAGTGGAATGATCAAGCCTATTTAGAATTCAAAAATGTCCACTTACAAATGATGTCTTTTAGGGAAGAGAAACTTTCTAGAGAAACCATGGTAAGACTTCCCTGTTAGCAACTTATTCAACTTATGGGACTCAACCTAGGTTTTAGTATATGTAATATCCTTACCACTATCATAGTGATTTTATTTATGCTCTCAGACCTAGTTGAAGGCCTCAATTAAATTCAAACACCTATAGAGACTTTCCAACACTCTATATTAAACCTTCTACACAATCCTGAAGGTGGATATCATATTAAATTTTGGCTATGTATGTGAACCATATTAAACTCAACCTAGTTATTTTAACCTAAAATTTCACCCTAGATTATTCAAGGATACCTTATTTATTTTAGGACAACATGGAACTATCTCACTTCATATAATATCCACTACAAGAGATAAATCTCTAGGTTTGAAAGGGATAATTCCCTAAGTTTGTCTATTAGGCTCACACTATACTAAGATAATAACTATCAAGGGTGAAAAGGGAATAAAGAGACATAAAAAAACCTATTTTAATAAGGTAATACACCAAGTTAACTCCACATAACACACTTGCATCTACACTGAAGAAATAAGATAACTTAAACTAAACTCAACCTTATATCCTTCTCACATAAGTATTTCTCATAGAGATAAATTTATATTCCTTTATATAGGTGGGTAAAGATAAGGTATCATATAATACACTACTAACTACTCTCACACTTCAAGATACACTTAACAAAAATTACACTTTATGAAACATGTTGGAAGAGATCTCATTCACATAAGCATGCAAGAGTAGACATGAAAACAAGTAGAGCATTTTCATCACTTGTCAACACATAAACCACTTAAAATATTCAAGTAAGAGATTTTATAGAATCAAATAAACTTGGAAAACTTTATTCAAAGTAAAATTAGGTTTCAAAACCATCAAGGTTTTGCCATACCAATTGTGGATTGAATATAAAGCCAAAAAGGCTTTACTTTATAGAACTTAGAAGAGGATAGGGAATGAGTGGAGCTCAAGGGTTACAAGAATAGGTATCAATATATGATAACTATTTACATTGAATGAAAATGAAGTGTGAAACATACCATGAAGGTCTTCTTGGACAAGTGTCCATCTGGAGCATTAAAAACTCCTCAAACTAGTATAAAAACCCTTTAACTACCTTCTTGAAACTACCTTCATGATGAAGCATCTCTTAACTACTGAAAACTAGACTAGGAACACTTGTCACATATTCATTATCTTAGGCAGGTTGGGATCAAGGTGTGGCAATCATCATATGTTTCCTTAACCACTAGCCTTGTTTATGACACTTGTATTCACTACCTGTAGTCAGTCATTAGTCTTCTAGGCCTAGACCTTCACATTTTTTATTAATATGACCTTAATTTTCTCAACCAAATATGTGGAAGAGGTGTTAAGACACATTTATATAGTCTTTTTATCTTCCACTCCATCATAAAAACCTTAAATAGATCCCAAATCAAACTTCTCATCTTCTAACTAGGTAGTCACTTTATCTTTCTATTGCCTATATAAGACTACCTATAGTGAATGCTGTTTCAAAATACATTTGAAACTTAACTAAGTTGAGAGGTTAACAGATAGATCTATAATAAGTCTCTATAGAGCTCATTCAATATCTTTCATCCATCAAAACTCTTATGTACCTAAAACAAGTCAAAACCTATGAAAAAGTCTTGAATTTAGTTTTTTTTGTATAAGTAGGGTACATAAAAATAGATTTTAAAGATACTAAGAGAGACATAAACAAGACCAAATTAATTTCTAGGCCAAACTACCCACTTTGAGTACATCTCCTTGCATATTTTATCCATTAGGTCAAAACGAGGGTTTTAGAATGTTTTGATTATTAGGGATGATTCATAAAACATGGGCATTTAAATATTTAAAAAATTACACTAAAATAAATTGTATTGCCCTATTAAACTACCCAAAGATCCTTGGGTTACCATGTAATGTGCTCGTACACATATGATCATTTAAAAATAGCCTATCAATATTTTGAGTGCATTTTATGTATCCATGTGATGTACTTTAAGACAAAAGTGACCCCTTGTGTATTCCCATACAAAAATATGGTTACAAATATTCTTATAATCTCCCCTAAATGTCATAAAATTCATTGTAGAGTTCATATGGTCATAAAAATGGAACTAGATACCTATAGGGTTTAAGCCTAGTTCTAGGCCTAATAGGCCTAACTATGTTTCATTACCCAAGACCACCTCTCAATGGTTTATATCATATAATAGTGAATATTCATGTTTATAAACCTATATGTATACTCATTGAATTATTTTATGGTGTTCCAAAACTTCTCATGTCATCCTCTTATCATTCACTCACCAAACCTATAGTTTAGACTATCTGGGAGTGCACTTTATTTGAGATAAAATAGAGGATATCTCCCCTATTTTAATTTCTAAAGTGAAATAATGGATGGTTATAATAGGTCTTGAGGACCTTATATACAAAACTACAAGGTTAGATCACTCCCCTAGGATCATCATAAACTTCAAGACATACTTATGGGACTAACTATGCAGGTTCTTAATGAAGAGTTGGGCTTATTTCATATCCATCTGAGTTAGAGTGTTTAGATTTAGGGATAACATGGAAACATGTTGTGATATTTATGAGAGTGGAAACTATATGTTCATCCCATTATATATCTCTACCTAGATTTAAACCATATTTTCCCACTATCTTAGGCTAATATGTAGACTTTTTGACTATGTTAACCACTCAAGAAAAGGGGATTCATCTAGGTATCTTTCCATGTTAGAACATTATATCTCATGCATAGTTTCTTATTGAAGTCTCTGAGCTCATTTCATAGTTGAACATATTCATATCATTCCTTAAGTATTTCCAACATCTAAACTACCTACTCTCAATATATTGTCAGTTGACAGTGATATTTTAGGTGACATTTTGAGAGAAAAATGGACCCCTATAAGTGGTGGTGTGATCTGTGACACTGGATTTCATCTTCTATGATCCTTCTTAAGGTCACTAAAATATTACATACATGTATTAGTTCATTCTCATGCCTATAAACCATGTTTCCAATCACTACTATATGTCACTACAAATTAGGTTGCTTTTAGTCATTTCAATGTAGTATTCACTAAGTGTTTCAAGTTAAAACTTGTCTAACTTAGAAGCCACCGAACAACACTCTCCATTAGTCAAGAAACCACTTTCTTATGTCAAAACCTTTCCACTATACTTGGGATATAAGAATAAAAAAATTATGTCTATTTAAACCTCAATATACCTCATAATGGGAACACCAATTATATGAGCAAAATGTGATTTGAAGAGGTTAAGGTAAGTTGTCTTCAAATGCAACTTTCCTACTATGTGACTGTGTTTCTAGGTTTGCCTAACAAATTATGGCTTTACCATTGTCATAATTATGTTTTATACATTATTAGACCTAAATAAAGGTTTCAAACAAGTTTAAACATCTTTATTTCAACTCTACTGAGACCATTGATGAAGCTGCCTATAGGTGCTACTAAAAGATATAAGACAATGTGCCAAGTTGAAAACTTGACATCATCTTAATTAAGATTTACATAGATAAATCATATTGTATTTACTTTATAATCATATGAATAAACTTGAAACCTCTTTTCTTCTTTAATATGGCATGTCAAGGCTTCTATTTACTTGACTATAGGTGACAATCATAAAGAAAACTAACTGTGTGTGTTTTCTGGTTGTGTTCTTATAACAATGACCATATAAGATTCAAACATAAAAGTAGGGAGTGATCACCATGTAATGTGAGACTAAAACATAACACATCTCCTTTGTTCTAAATAGCAACATAATAAGACAAGATTTGCCATTATGAAAATAAGTTCTATAGGCTTTCAAAGGAGTTTTTTTAGTAAGATGACAGTGATCTTGACAATTTATTCACACCGCACATGTAAACTAGATTAAGAATCACATTATAAAGGTTTTCATTCCTCTCAATACAATGTACACAACTTGAATTGCATATAATAATGCAAACAAAAAATGAACCTGAAGGCTATGGGGATGAGTAGGTCAAAAAGAGTCACTAGCACTCTTAGCAATGGTTCATAAAGCATGGTACACCAAACTTAGAAATATTACCATGTATTTATAGTATACAAATATTATTATCATATACCAAAGGCAATTTATCTAACTCACCTCCTCCTATCTGTACCATATGGAATCTAGTTGACCTTTTTTACTTATCTAGGAGAGTGATAGGAAAGATAGGTCATATCTTTCCATTTTCAGACCTATAAACGTTAATTGAACATGTAAATGGATTGAGGTGACTTGAAGTGACACTCCTTAGCTTTCACAAGTTCCAGTTGGTTATACTTGATCATATAATTGCCTTTAAACTACTTGAAACTACTACTATCTCATCCTTTCCATGTTTAACCTACCTTTGTCAGTTACCAAACTCCCATATAACTCTCAAATAACCTCTTGGACATTGGAAAACAATTTTACATTTATCCTTTCATGGATAGTACATACAACTTCTCTAAAGTGACTAAAAGGTGACATAAAGGTAAAATAGGAAACATGACACATATGACTAAAGTGAAACACATTAAGTGATGTTATTAAACATGAATAAACATATCTATGACCTTGGGAAGACCCTTTAGGGAGTATGACTATATATGGTTTGACTAAATTTGACCTAAGGTCAAATTTGGTCAACATTTTGATGATTTCCTAGGAGTGGAAAGCATGTTATGCTGAAGACTAATAGTCTACTCCTATCCAATGGGATATGGGGTCACCTATACACTATTATTAAAATTTATTTCCTTTGAAAATAAACCAAACAATAGGAAATAAACACACAATATAACACACTAAATAAAACACACTTGTGTTCTCAAGAACACTTAGGGAAAATGCAAAAAAAATAAAAGGAAAAACACCTATCCTAATATGTACAATATCTTAACTCTTGAGGTGGAGAAAAATCATATGCATTGCTTCAACAAGGGTAAAAGATAATTCTCCTTGTATCACTTCTATTCCAAGAGAACCATTCAACATATGAGTCATATTTGTTAATAAATACTTGTTTATGGAGGTAATCAAGAGACTTACCATGTTTGTAGCTTTTGTTGACTATAAGTATGTCACTTTGAGCTATTAAGGACACTCTTTCGAACTCACTTGGAGGTTATTTGAGTTGGTATCTTGCATAAAATTTAACATTCTCATTTGTTATTACTTAATATGATCATTTGGAAACACTAAATAATTATCAACCTCATGAAGACTTGAAACATAATAGGTTTTCTATTGTAAGTCATCAAGACTGCCCTTAGGTTTGCTAAATAATTATTGGTTCACCATAATTATTTCTTTCTCAACTGAGGTCTTAAACTCTTCCTCATGCTCATAAAACACATCTTGGACTACCAAGGTTGCTTCTTACTTGACTGAGATATCAAAATCTTCCTTGTACTCATTGAGAACATGATTATCTTCCTTATCAAGTCTACACTCCTAAATAGTTACAAGCCTATTAATCTCTTCAAAATATTAAAAACTAGCATTGAAATACTACCTCATCTCATCTATTTCTTCTTGAGGTTAAGTTTCAAGATTGTTTTCTTCTTTAGAAGGTAAAACAAATTGCTCATTAGGACTACTGTATCTTGATAAAATTGAGATGTTCACATCACTATCCACATGTATAAGGTAGTTACCCAATTTAACTTATTTTAGGATGTTATCATGATCTAATTCAAAGGATCCATCATAATCTTCATGAAGTATGTAGGTTCCAAGACTAGTTTCCTCAAAACCACCTTGTTCAACTCCCTAGTCATTAAGATACAAATCAAATATGCCATCAAGGAGAGTTAGAGGCTCTTTCTCACTAGGGTGATCCTCTTATTCAAAAATGTTTCAATTCATGTCAGAAGTTTAAGGCACATAGGGTTCAACATGAAAACTAGAAATTGGATTTGATTTAATTCTTACTTTTGCATTGTATATAGTCCTAAAACCCATGTAGGACCAATATGAAGTAAGATAACCTCCAATATTATCAGAGAATTATATATACATAATAAGTGCAAAGTATAGAGGTACATTAACCACTAAAACATCCTAAGAAATGGTGAAGGTAGGACAAACATGGAGAATGACTTGTAAACCTTTGATTATACCAATGGTCTTGGCAGCTAACCCATCCAATTACATCACTCTTTTGGCATGGGGTTCATACTTCAAGTTCAGTTTGTTAGCTACCATCTTGGGCATAAAAAATTAATAGATCCATTATCAATAATATAATTATGCACCAAATAATATATAATAATGATGGGTAGATAGGATGGAGGAGGTTTGTCTACCTTTTAAACTTTGCTTGACTATCCTTCATTTGGATTTATAGTGTTTGTCAAGGCTACCTCTCTTTGGTTGGGCTATTTGGATGTCAAAAAAAGCTTGGATAACTCCTCTTAAAGTAGTATACTTGTATAGGTATAGCTAATGTATCCCACATGGATAAATTAATTTGAGACCTATTCATTTGTTCCATAATTTTAATGAAGGGACCACTAACTTTTGCTTGCAGATTAAAAGCAAACATGTTGCCTACATATTGAGAACTTGAAGGTATGAAAGCATTCCTAAAATTTTGATATGTTTCACTTATTTAGATACATGGAATAATATTAGAAATAGCTGGTATTGTAATTATTTGAACATTCATTAGAGAAACATTGGCAATCCCTTGAACCTCTTCAACTACCTTCCTCTTACTCCTTATGTTTGTAGCTATATAAATTGTATCATTATTTGACTACCCTTGATGACTGAATACACACAAGTCATCTTGCTACCAATTTCTTAGTACAAAATTAATTTGAGGACCCTTGTCATCAGTCATTCCTCCATTTGACACTTCATCTTGGGTCGTAGATGGCATAGTTCCCAAGTTTTCCATGAACTCTTCATTGACATAGGGAGATGGATCATAAGGTTGATCCAATGAATGTTTATTTTTATGGTCTTGGGAAATATTTTTTTAAGTAGGTACTAGTGTCTTTGAGGTATAAGGAGTATTTTGATTTTAACCACCATATATATTTGATCAAACTAGTTATCATTGACCTTGATTATGACCATAAAAGGAGGTATATTACCTTGATAGTTGGTGTAGACACAAAAAATCTACACACCATGATTCTAAATGTTGATATACCCTTAAATAGCCTTAACACCCCCTTAGGACCAATATCACCTTTTGAACCGTAACTAACCTAACCCATAGTCAATTGACTATATGGATTTAACCTAGCCTTTTACCCCTTTTACCATTTACTCTTAACTATTGATAGTTAGGTTGACCTTCGATGGTCACCTTAGCCATCGATGGTTAGGGCCCACCTCTTTAACCACTAACATTAAAATCACCCACCTTGATTTTCTAAAAATAGCCCATCTAATTATAATTATGAATAATTACATGGATGAGTTAATTTTTGAAATCTAAGTTCATGTGTTGTTGCAAATTTATTGCCTTGTCTATAAGAGAGAGGAAAAAAGAGGTGAATAGGTATTTCAAAACATTTATGAATCTATAATTATTATCAAGAGTTTGTGCATCTAGAATTTTCTCTTTGTAGTTCAATCATTATCAACAATGTAGTAATCCAACAATCATATCAAGGAGCCAATTTGCCACTACCTCTCCACCAAGCTCTCAATCACTATTACTCTATCATAATAAAGCTAGATTATACCAATAGGTCAACCACCTCAACCATCCACCCAAATGACTTCTAGTAAGATAAGTACTTGATTCCAACCATTCCTTTACTTAATTTCCACTTCAAAATCAACCCAAGTTTTACCCATCTCTTGGGATCCATCTTTTAGATCTCATTAATTAGCCAAATTACCAACCTAGATCCTCACACAGTAATCATCGATGGTTGACTCAACCATTGATAGTTAGTTTAATTGTTGATGGTCACCTTAACTATCGATGATCACCTTAACCATCAATGAAAATCCTGACCATCGATGGTTATTGTGGCATAAAAAACTAGCAAGATAATTTCACCCACCTACACCCAATCAAACCTAATTTTTTGTGTTCCTACTTATTCATAGACCCCTTTCAGATTTATTGAAGTAGATCCCAATGCCCTAACATTAGTATTAACTAGTTTATCACTAATCTAATCATTTGTAGCATATTTCTTGAGAAAGCATTCTTGTGTTTAATTTTAGTACCTTTTGATTATTGATGTAAGTACCTTTAAATTTTACAAAATTAATTATTTAAAAAGTGTGGATTGATAGCCCCTAAGAAGTATCTCACTTTTGAGATCTAACTATCACTAGGTAATCCACCCAACTATTTATCTAACAAATAAGTTTGCTTTAGTGCTTTCTTATGTAGGTCATCCTCCCAAGACAAAAATGAGCTCTTTACAATATTCTAATTTCACATGCACACAATCAAACATGTTTTTCAACCATACTTGTACTTAGTTTCTTTTTTTCACTCTTTTCTAATAATAAGCAAGAAATTCACTGAAATATTCTAGCATGCTTGATGGGACCCTTGTATCTTTTCTTGGGTTCTTGTTTGATTGTATTCTCTCTCTTTATTTATTGCCAATTAATGAAATCAAAAAAAAAATGGCTTGAAATTAAGTTGAATACATCAATTGCTTGAAAGTTTAGTTCACAAAACTTAACTCAAAAGAAAAGTAATCTATTGTAGCTTCACTCTTTGTTTCACACACCAAACCAAACCAATTTCACTAATTAAACATCAAACAAAATTGAGACAAGGCCCAACTAGGATTTCATCACCTAGCTATAACCTTACCCTTTCTTGATGATCCTACTTGGAGGTCACTAAGGGGAGGACCAACTCAGCTCTCTAGTTGAGTATAAACTCTAGATATCAATATATTTTAGATAAGCACCTGACACCCTTATTATTGTAGTGTGTGAAGTGAGTGGGTATGCCCCAGTACCACACCACATATTTATTCCAATATAAATTATTTTTAATCACCTAAACAACCTAAAACTATATATAGATTTCGTCTCTAGTATCCACTTTACAAGCCAACTTTAGTCACATAACTTCTTAAGGCATAATTCAAAAGTGAGATTAATTAAAACTCTATGGATTAATGTCTCTCTTAGAGTGTGATTTTATTTCCATAATAATTTTTTTCTCTTCTCTTTATTTGATTGGTGATGTTGTTTGTGCTTTCTATCTCCCCTATCTCATATGGTTCTCACTTGCTAGCAACAAAGAGACCTTGTGGAGAAAAACCCATCACCCAACCAACCTACATCTTCCACCTCATTATCCAAGAAATATAACTCTAAAACAACACACTCTCCTCACCCTTCAAGAAGTCCTACCTTCTCTTGAGAGGTTCCTCAAGGAGAAGCAGATTTTTACACTTTCCTAGATCACAATCCTAAGGCCTTATAACATTACCTTACAACCATGTCTTACCATATCTTGGATTTGGATCCATCTATAGATCTGGCTTATGGAATTCTTCCCCATCTCATGGGGAGTACCTCCATTTCCATAGTTACTACCCAACCATTGACTACCTAAGTTTCCTCATCAACCAACAGCTCCTTTGAGACTACCATTGAAAAATAACCAACTCAAACTACTATTTGCCTTATATCTTATACTCATAAAAAGCATTCCTCCACTATAGGATTTCCTACATATATCACTTCCAACCTTAATTTATCTACCTTAAACCCATCAACAACCATTCCACTTCAAAACCTTGTGGTGCCCATACCCTCTACCTTGCCACCGATCAGTACAAGGGTCAATACCCTTCCATCAATCACCAACCTAACCACCACTCCTATCCAACAAGCATTCCTTAGACCAACCTTTGGCTACATCCCTCATATACAAGGGTATGTACCCACTACCCAACCACCTACCTCTACTTACCCTTATGCATCTTACACCCAACCATTGACATCTACTTACCCATATGTGGTAGCTTCCCAACCTCCTACCCATTATCTATATGTCTCCCAACCACCACACTAATATGAATCTTAAAAAAATTTAGGGGCACAACCCTGAATAAAACTAATGAATATGATTATAGAAAATATGACCACCTTAGAGTCATCCATTTAGGGTGCTCACAAACTCTTCTCATATGACCAAATTTGTAATGAGCCTATCCATCCATCCATATCTATCAAGCCATTCCTCCCCAATGGGAACTTTCAAAGTTATATAAATTTCAAAGGAGGATCCCAAACAACACCTTAGGGAATTTAGTCATGATTTCTATCTCATCACCTATGATGATTCCCTTCTTCTCCACACCTTTCCCACGTCTCTAGATGATCCAAAATTGGATTGGTATAGTGCCATACCTAATCAATCCCTTTTCTCTTTCAACCAACTATCTCAAACCTTATTGGACCACTTTTTGATCAATATCTCAAATAAAGTCTCTATCACTGACCTCTACTCTATCCAATAGTTTGAGGATGAATCCATTGCCAATTTTGTGGTTCATTAGAGGATCATGAGTAGCCAAATTTCCTTTTCTTTACCTCAAACCAAACTCATAGAGATATTTGATCAGGCATGTGCCAATCATATCTCCTCTATAATGCATTCTAAATATTTTTAACCTTTGATGAATATTTTACCACGGTACATAACCTAGAGAACTAAGCTATTGATGAAGGCAAGCTTAAACTCAAAAGCAAGAACTCAACCTATAAAATCAATGAGGCTTCTTCCTCAAAGTTAACCAACCAACCCAATACCAAAATCAAGAACAAGGGAACTATGAATGTAGTTTCCCTAAAATCCACTCCACCTTCAGTTAACTAATTCAATTCCTCTATTTCTTGAAAGTAAAACCCAAGGAACCAAACTTGGAACAACCAAAAGTAATTTACTCCACTTCAAGAATCCTACGCTTCCATCTTGGAGAATTTATTAAAAGACAATATAATTCAAATTACTTCTATCAATCCACCCCAATAATTTGACTCTTCTATCTCCCCTATCTCATATGGTTCTCACTTGCTAGCAACAAAGAGACCTTGTGGAGAAAAACCCATCACCCAACCAACCTACCTCTTCCACCTCATTATCCAAGAAATATAACTCTAAACCAACAGACTCTCCTCACCGTTCAGGAAGTCCTACCTTCTCTTGAGAGGTTCCTCAAGGAGAAGTAGCTTTTTACACTTTCCTAAATCACAATCCTGAGGCCTTATAACATTACCTTACAACCATGTCTTACCATATCTTGGATTTGGATCCATCTATAGATCTGGCTTATGGAATTCTTCCCCATCTCATGGGGAGTACCTCCATTTCCATAGTTACTACCCAACCATTGACTACCTAAGTTTCCTCATCAACCAATAGCTCCTTTGAGACTACCATTGAAAAATAACCAACTCAAACTACTATTTACCTTATATCTTATACTCATAAAAACCATTCCTCGACTATAGGATTGCCTACATATATCACTTCCAACCTTAATTTATCTACCTTAAACCCATCAACCACCATTCCACTTTGAAACCTTGTGGTGCCCATACCCTCTACCTTGCCACCGATCAGTACAAGGGTCAATACCCTTCCATCAATCACCAACCTAACCACCACTCCTATCCAACAAGCATTCCTTAGACCAACCTTTGGCTACATCCCTCATATACAAGGGTATGTACCCACTACCCAACCACCTACCTCTACTTACCCTTATGCATCTTGCACCCAACCATTGACATTTACTTACCCATATGTGGTAGCTTCCCAACCTCCTACCCATTATCTATATGTCTCCCAATCACCACACTAATATTAATCTTAAAAAACTTTAGGGGCACAACCCTGAATAAAACTAGTGAATATGATTATAGAAAATATGACCACCTTAGAGTCATCCATTTAGGGTGCTCACAAACTCTTGTCATATGACCAAATATGTAATGAGCCTATCCATCCATCCATATTTATCAAGCCATTCCTCCCCAATGGGAACTTTCAAAGTTATATAAATTTCAAAGGAGGATCCCAAACAACACCTTAGGGAATTTAGTCATGATTTCTATTTCATCACCTATGATGATTCCCTTCTTCTCCACACCTTTCCCACGTCTCTAGCTGATCCAAAATTGGATTGGTATAGTGCCATACCTAATCAATCCCTTTTCTCTTTCACCCAACTATCTCAAACATTATTGGACCACTTTTTGATCAATATCTCAAATAAAGTCTCTATCACTGACCTCTACTCTATCCAATAGTTTGAGGATGAATCCATTGCCAATTTTGTGGTTCATTAGAGGATCATGAGTAGCCAAATTTCCTTTTCTTTACCTCAAACCAAACTCATAGAGATATTTGATCAAGCATGTGCCAATCATATCTCCTCTATAATGCATTCTAAATATTTTTAACCTTTGATGAATATTTTACCATGGCACATAACTTAGAGAACTAAGCCATTGATGAAGGCAAGCTTAAACTCAAAAGTAAGAACTCAACCTATAAAATCAATGAGGCTTATTCCTCAAAGTTAACCAACCAACCCAATACCAAAATCAAGAACAAGGGAACTATGAATGTAGTTTCCCTAAAATCCACTCCACCTTCAGTTAACTAATTCAATTCCTCTATTTCTTGAAAGTAAAACCCAAGGAACCAAACTTGGAACAACCAAAAGTAATTTACTCCACTTGGAGAATCCTACGCTTCCATCTTGGAGAAGTTATTAAAAGACAATATCATTCAAATTACTTCTATCAATCCACCCCAATAATTTGACTCTTCTATCTCCCCTATCTCATATGGTTCTTACTTGCTAGCAACAAAGAGACCTTGTGTAGAAAAACCCATCACCCAACCAACCTACCTCTTCCACCTCATTATCCAAGAAATATAACTCTAAACCAACAGACTCTCCTCACCCTTCAGGAAGTCCTACCTTCTCTTGAGAGGTTCCTCAAGGAGAAGCAGATTTTTACACTTTCCTAGATCACAATCCTGAGGCCTTATAACATTACCTTACAACCATGCCTTACCATATCTTGGATTTGGATCCATCTATAGATATCACTTATGGAATTCTTCCCCATCTCATGGGGAGTACCTCCATTTCCATATTTACTACCCAACCATTGACTACCTAAGTTTCCTCATCAACCAACAGCTCCTTTGAGACTACCATTGAAAAATAACCAACTCAAACTACTATTTCCCTTATATCTTATACTCATAAAAACCATTCCTCCACTATAGGATTGCCTACATATATCACTTCCAACCTTAATTTATCTACCTTAAACCCATCAACCACCATTCCACTTTGAAACCTTGTGGTGCCCATACCCTCTACCTTGCCACCGATCAGTACAAGGGTCAATACCCTTCCATCAATCACCAACCTAACCACCACTCCTATCCAACAAGCATCCCTTAGACCAACCTTTGGCTACATCCCTCATATACAAGGGTATGTACCCACTACCCAACCACCTACCTCTACTTACCCTTATGCATCTTGCACCCAACCATTGACATCTACTTACCTATATGTGGTAGCTTCCCAACCTCCTACCCATTATCTATATGGCTCCCAACCACCACACTAATATTAATCTTAAAAAACTTTAGGGGCACAACCCTGAATAAAACTAATGAATATGATTATAGAAAATATGACCACCTTAGAGTCATCCATTTAGGGTGCTCACAAACTCTTGTCATATGACCAAATCTGTAATGAGCCTATCCATCCATCCATATCTATCAAGCCATTCCTCCCCAATGGGAACTTTCAAAGTTATATAAATTTCAAAGGAGGATCCCAAACAACACCTTAGGGAATTTAGTCATGATTTCTATCTCATCACCTATGATGATTCCCTTCTTCTCCACACCTTTCCCACGTCTCTAGATGATCCAAAATTGGATTGGTATAGTGCCATACCTAATCAATCCCTTTTCTCTTTCACCCAACTATCTCAAACCTTATTGGACCACATTTTGATCAATATCTCAAATAAATTCTCTATCACTGACCTCTACTCTATCCAATAGTTTGAGGATGAATCCATTGCCAATTTTGTGGTTCATTAGAGGATCATGAGTAGCCAAATTTCCTTTTCTTTACCTCAAACCAAACTCATAGAGATATTTGATCAGGTATGTGCCAATCATATCTCCTCTATAATGCATTCTAAATATTTTTAACCTTTGATGAATATTTTACCATGGCACATAACTTACAGAACTAAGCCATTGATGAAGGCAAGCTTAAACTCAAAAGCAAGAACTCAACCTATAAAATCAATGAGGCTTCTTCCTCAAAGTTAACCAACCAACCCAATACCAAAATCAAGAACAAGGGAACTATGAATGTAGTTTCCCTAAAATCCACTCCACCTTCAGTTAACTAATTCAATTCCTCTATTTCTTGAAAGTAAAACCCAAGGAACCAAACTTGGAACAACCAAAAGTAATTTACTCCACTTGGAGAATCCTACGCTTCCATCTTGGAGAACTTATTAAAAGACAATATCATTCAAATTACTTCTATCAATCCACCCCAATAATTTGACTCTTCTCATCCTACACCCATTAGGTATAATGGGAGTTATTTGTGTGCCTTAAAATGAGTGATAGGACATGATATTAGTAGGTGTAACACCTTCAAGATCCTTATCCAATCCCTCATTGACAAGGGGGATATTAAATTAGATAACCCTAATGCACCATCAAACCAAGCCCTTTATATATTCAAGAAACCTTTCCTAAACCATGTTCCTACCAAGAATGATAGAAACAACATTGAGTGCTCTCATGATACCCATACAGTTAACATGGTTTTTGACACACTCATTGTTAAAGAACCTATTGACTACCCCATTTATCTCTCACCATATTTTCTTATTATGGTAGTGGAGCTACCTTCCCTTTCTTCAAATAAAAAAATTAATGAAACACCATATTCTTCCCATCCACTTATTAAGGTACTAGCCACCCTTTTAGCTAATATATCAAAACAACCAACCATCACCACCCTATCTTTACCTTCAACTAGAAAATAACCTACTCCTTCAAAAATCACTCTCAAGGATGAATCCTCCATGCCTACTCCTATAAAGGAACCACCTATCTCAACCTCACATCCTTTGATTGAGTAAGAGGATGAGCTTACCATCGTTCTATATCTATCTAGGGGGTTATCTTTTAGATCCACCATTTAGGGAATAAAACCAACATATAAACCCTTCTCTATGATAGTACATAAATTGGAATTTATATCCAACCCTAACATGGATCAAGCCACCCTTTTTTAGTAATTAGGCATCCCTTATATCACTTGACAGAAACCTCTAACCCTTTCTTAGTCATACCAACCCACCACTTCCATTTACCAACCTCTTACCATATCTACCCAAAAAACCAAACCCTCTAACCAAATAACTAAAACCTCCATGAAATCAACCATCCCTCAAACACTTAATCCAACAAAGATATATGTATCTAGCCCCCCTTCTATCACCCCACCTAGATCTGCCAAGAGCCTTACTATCCTCCCTATATTGAGCCTTAGTCACCCGTCTATGAAAATGGACCTAACCCCTTCAAACCCACCAACCACATTTCAAACCAAAACAACCAAAGAGGTAAAGCCACATAAAGGATGGAAGTCTCAAACTTTGACTCCCTCAACTTTTCCCTCTATTCTAGGACTTCATCCCTCTAACTTGATTACAAAGCCACTTACCTTTACCAAAACCTCACCACCTCTTTTGGTAACACCTTCGTAGTTGCTCTTTGATGCACCTCTATTCACCATGCCAAAAATACCTAATCTACCTAATGTGCGATATTTAACCTCTAGCTCATCAACCTCCTTACCTAAACTAAAGCCATCAACTAAGCATACCACCCTACCTAAAAAACCTACCACCAAACCTAGCTCCAAACATATTCCTACTTCAACCATCAAATGAAAAACCACTAAACCTTTACCATATTTGACTAAATCCTATTTTACCATTATCCATAAGTTATTACAAACCTCTTGTTTGTCCCTACCTCCCATCAAACCCTTCGACCCTCTAGCTTTTAAACCCATATGGTACAATGATCATCAAGTTTGTGCTTATCATAAGAAACCTGGACATGATCTGGAGAACTACAAAGCTCTCTAAACCATCATCCACTAACTTTACAATAGGGATGATCTATTAATAAACAAACCTCTTATGAGCCCCATACTAATCCAACCACTAACCATACCTACCCAACACTCACCTACTCCTCTACTATAACCTCAGAGTGAAGACTAATCCAATAAATCCTCTAGTTTAACCTCTCTTTTTATCCATACTATCAATATGGTCACAAGATCTCAATATAAGGATAAGGGAAGGCTAAGGTATATATTCCTTGGACATACCCCTCCTCAAAATCTGAACAAACCTACACCCCAACCATCTCCATCTTTGATAAAACCCAAGGTGTCTATCTTAGGTGCCTCTCAATCTAACCCCTCAAAATATATCAAGAGAGTTATCCTAAAACAACTCCATTAGACCCCAACAAAGATGAGCTTGTATGAGTTAATCTCTACCTCTCCCCACCACTATAAAGTGCTAATAGAGTATTTTTAATCCATTGAGGTCCAAAACATATACCCCCAACCTCTAGCCACCTTTGTCACTTCCCTTCAAATTTCTACCTTTTTTACTTTTAAGGATTCAAAAATACCCTCCATCCATCCCAAAGATTCAAATCTTTTTCTCTTTATCACTACCTAGATCAACCAAACCTACATCAAACATGTCATGATTGATGGGGAAGCTAGCATTAACATCATCTACTCTCATGCCTACAACCAACTCAACTTGTTGGATAATGTCATGTTCAAATCCTTTATCATCCTTCATTCATTCAATGATACCATGTCCACTACCATGGGAATGATCATCCTTCACATCTATTTTAGACCCCGTAGGGTCCCTAAACTTTTCAAGTTGTAGAAGGTGAATTTCAATATAATGTTTTACTGGGATGACCTTGGATTTACTCCATGGGTTGCATTCACTCTACCCTCCACCATTGAATTAACTTGAGCATCAAGGCTAGGTCATCACCATCCAAGCTGACCCAAGTATTTTCTCAACAAACCCAACCTTCAACCACCAAAGTGGATACCATTTCCCCTTCCACCAATGAGGCATTGACTATTTAATCTATACCTTCACACCAAATCCCTACCATCGATCCTTTACAATCAATGTTCTGTCATCTTTCACTAGGGGAGAATTAACTTTTAGCTCTTGACACTTTCTTTACTCCTCATGAGAATGGGAAACTCACCAAACAACTAGGATATAAAACTAATGTTGTATCATTCCCTTTGGACTTCCCCACCGTTAGACCCATTATATATATGGGGGACTCAAGAACTATGTCAGTGCTTCTATCACCTCTCCTCAACCTTGACCATTCACCATGAGTTTCTCTTACCTAGATAAACCAAAATTCACCAAGACATACCTCCATCATTGTGCTTAGAAAGGCTTTAGTCTTGGGTGATATAAACATGGCCCACATGAACTAGTCACCATTAAAACTAGGAAGCCACATGAGAAGCATGGACTTGGTGTCATCTTGCCTAATAAGAAGAAATCCAAATAACCTATTGTTACCATTATTGAAGAAGATATCCCCTCATCACTGACCTCACCTCCACTTACATGTGAGGATGATGACATCATCCCACCTAGCTTTTTTTTGTCAACATGATCAACCTCAGACCCCTAACTTATCAAAAAGAGGGGCTAACCATATCCATACCTTTAACCCATCTTGAGATGATAGGAGAAGACTCTCCTACCATTAACACTATTCAATATTAGGATGCTAATTTTAATCTCACCACCCTCAATACCCTAGATTATTCAATCCATAAATCCCTTCCTCTTGATTCTTTGACCATGTTGAATGAATCCACCATGGATATCAACTTGGGTATTTCAAACAACCCCCACATTGTAAAAATTGGCCAATCATTGAATGTCAAGGAACTTGGAGACTTCACCTCTTTCCTTCAAAATGATAGCATATCCTTTCCTTGGTCCCATAATGATATGCTCAGAATTAACCCTATCATTACTACCCATAACATAGTTACTCACCATGATTCCAAACCTATCAAATAAAATATTTGATGCATGTATCCTAGCATAACCCTTCTCATCAAATAAGAGATTCAACATCTTCTATCTATCAACTTTATTCAATCCATTGAATAACCCAAATGGGTCTCAAATGTGGTACCTATCACTAAAGCCATATAAAGACTACACATTTGTGTGTAATTTCATTACCTCAACCTCACCTGCCCCAAGGATGACTTTCCTCTACCTAGCATCAACTAGCTTGTTTATCATATAGCTAGCCATGAGATGTTATCTCTCATGGATGGGTTCTTGGGTTATAATTAGATCCTAATTATACCTAAAGATCAGTAAAACATCACCTTTGCCACCCCATGGGGGACCTTATACTATATATTCATGTCTTTTGGGTTAAATAATGTTAGTACAACCTACCAAATTGTCATGACATATATCTTCCATGATCTTATCCATAAGATAATAGAGCACTATGTGGATGACCTTCTTAGAAAATACAAACTCTAAAAGGGTCACTTGGCCATTCTTAAAATCATATTTGAATGGCTTATCCACTATCATGTCTATCTTAACCCCAAGAAGTGCATTTTTAGGGTCTTGTCGAGAAAGCTTCTTGGTTTCATTCTCTCCCTTTGTATAATTAAAGTTGATCCCACCAAAATCAAAGCCATCCTAGACATGCTTCCTCTAAATAATCTTAAACAACTCAGCCTACAGGGAAAGCTTCAATCCATCCATAGTTTCATCTCCCAAATTTTGGATCAGTGCCAACCATTCTACCACCTCATAAATAAGAATGTGTCTTTTAAGTGTAATAATGGCTATCAAAAGGCCTTTGATTCACTCAAAAGGTACCCTCTCTTTGCATATATGTGTAATATATTATTTTTGAGAGTGATTATCATCAGCACCATTTATCCCAACTAGGGATACTTTATGAGTGTCATCTAGCATCCCTCACCTACCTCTACATCTATCTAGAGCATATCATACATGCCTATAACAAACACCTTAAAGGGACAGAATTCAATATCAAAAACCTCATCTTAAAGTAAAATCAACATGTCACTAATATGGAGAAAATAAAGTGGGTTAAGTTTTCTTTCAATTGGTTTAGACCTTATATCATAACCCACAAGTATAGATTAGGAGCTTATCAGTTGTATTCTCTCAAAGGCCACCGAGATCTTGAGCCATTCAATGTTTTGCATCTATGTCCATTATTTTGTTGAAAAGGATCATGTTCACCTTTTATCTAACTTAAGTTGATCCTTTGATATCTACCCATATTCCATCTCCTTACTTTAGGGGCAAATGATTAAAATTGAATCATGTGATTATCCATCACAATCATAGCCTAATATTGAATAATGGGTACCACAACTCTACCCACAACATGGATCTCATGGTAATTTCTACCCCTTCTTCAAGATGGATCCCCATGATTATTGTCACCTAAACCTATTTACATCTATCCAACCTTATTTTACTCTTATTTTTGCCTCGATAAAGGTAAACCACTAAGTCAGCCTAAGCATGTCATGTCAAGTAGAATCAAAATAATCAAAAGTATACCATCCCAATCATTAGCAATCATGGGTCACTTATATCATTCACAGACTACTCCCTTAAAGGAAAACTATTGAAACTTTATTTAAATATTTACAAAATAAGGTAGACTGCTCCCTCAAAGGATAGATACCAAAAGCATTAAACAAAGCACATAAACTTAGACCACTCCCTCAAAGGATGGCTGAGTAAGCATTTGTCAAAAGCATGCCAATTTCTTGGAAGCTTCCCATATCGATCAACTTCCCATATATAGAAATAAATCAAAATACCCTCCCTCACAAATAACCAAAATCAAAATAATCTCAAAAGTCACAATCAACTCTCAAACATCATAAGAAGGTGGAAGCCACAATCAGCTTTTACAAGTAGACTTCTCACATCAATTAATCTACATAGCTTGGCATAGACTTGTTTTTATTGACTCTTTGGACACCTATAAAATGGGTATTATAATATCATGAGAAGGTTCCATTTTCACCCATCTCCCCTATAAGCAAGGGATTTTTAATCTTAATTAACATTATGTGGATACGACACCTTTTGACCAACTAACTAACACTTATGTAGAGAATTTGAATGGTTTAGGATCATTAAGCCAATGCAACTTCAGTTTTGTTTTAGTGATTTTTAATGAGGAAGCATTGTGCTATCTTCTTATCCTATCATCACTAGTTGATATTTTCATTATGGCATTTGTCTCTTGATTATATTTATTATTCTCTCATCTGGTGTTGTTAATTAAACTATCTCATGTGTTTTATCATAAACATTAATAACAAGAACCATAAGCATAAGCATAACCATCAACATTACTATACCATACATGATAATCACAACCATAAGCATTTAAATAGATCAACCATTTTCCACCATGTGTCTTAAAATAACAAAATACAAAATACTCATTAAAAACTAGCATGTCATAAGAAATCAAGAAGCATAACCATAAACCAAAACTAGATCATGCCTAGCTAAACATATATCAATGCCTACACAACCATAACATAATCATAATCCATAAGTAATTCAAACATCACATCAGAAGAAATAAACACCAACACAAACCATAAACCATGAGCATGGGAAATGAACAAAGATCACATATATATAACTCGTAAGTCAAATAACATCATAATGTGTACACATAAATAATACATGTAATAAATATATGTCATCTCTCTCTCATGTACATCTTACCTCATTAGCATGTAAGCCAATATAAAAAAGCCAACAACATGTACATCTATCATGTCATATATCATGTCTCTAGGGTACCTCTACCACTGGCACATCCTAGTCCTCTACCTACACTAGCATTTAGTGTTAGTCATCCTAGGATGCCTATATAACCATTCACTATAGAGGACCGCTATCTTGGATTATCCACAACTAGACCACCTACCAAACTAGCCTTGTACTCTCTATATCTCAACTCCTATGGATACTATACTAGCACTATAGCTTCATAGTATTTCATATTCTCAATCATGTATAAGTACTATGTAATTTGGATCATATGAAGTGGTTCCCATTTTGGTTATACCATAGCTCTTTCCCTTTGCCTTAGTGTATCTCTCTCCTAAGTCACTAACCCAAGGTAGATCCTCACCTAGTCTCTCTCTCCTATCAATGTGGCAACTTGACCCTATCAAGTGACAATATAGCCCTATAATGTGGCCACTTGTCCCTATAAACCTATAATCTAAAATTGCATAGCTTCTAGTGCTACCCCTACCTATCCATCCTATCCCTATGCTTGTAGACCCCCTCCATCTAGATCCACATCCATTGCTTGTTGAGCCCCATCATCCCATCCAAAATCAGCCACTATATATTGGGCCTAATACCATGATAGATATCCATCAACAAAACTAACATCATCTATCTCTAGTCTAGTCGATAGTTCTTCATGGTCCAACACTACATCTTGTGGCTATGGATCTAAAATTAAAAAATCCAGATCCTCCTTCCTATAGCTCAAGAAAGTAGCTAGAATCCATTACATGAGATCAAACTACCATTGAATTTGATCAAAGGGGATAATATCTTTCCCCCCCCCCTCTCCTCTCGTATATCAACCTCAAAATCTATAATGATAGAGTGTGATAGCTATAGAGGGCCCACCTAGGCTAGCCCAAATATGGCCTCCATACCACATCACCTATAACCAAACCATCTAAGGTATCTCTAAACTAGTCAATGTCTCTAGCACCACCACTAGCCCCTATCAATGCATAGTCTCCCCTCCATCATATGAAACCCATCATGAAGTGTACCTAGGTGTATCCATCCAATGGTAGCCTTAGTGGCCTCAACACCCTAATGTGCTCATATGCCTAGTAATGGAGCATAAACACAACACTAATCCCATATTGCTTATGAGCTCTGAATACCCATAGCTCCATATAAATTTGAACTAAAAAAAAAGGATCCCACCCAAACACTATCCTTCTCAGTATCATCTCTACCAATAGTTTGAATAACATACAAAGAAAGTTTCCACTACTTGAATCTAGAAGTGCAAAGTAGGACACTACCATCATCATCATCATCATTATAGTCATCAAACATCAATCCTTTTAAGCCCTCTAGTACAATGGCATATAGATAAATCTATCAAAATTCTACCTGGCATGGACCCAATCCTCACCATATAACAACTCCATATGGTCTCCTTACTCTTAATGTGGTAAATTAGATCCCTTTGAATGGGCAACCATGTAGTCCTATGAACATCCTTTAGTAGGACGTTGATCTCTCCTATTAGAAACAAAAATGTGTTCGTGGTTGGGTCTCATATCTTGATAAGGGCCATGATCATAGCCTCATCTCATGATAGGTGCTGATAGTGAACCATGGCTCCAAGACCAACCTCCTCCATTTACATCTACTCAACCATAGTCATCCCATCATGGATACCTACAAAAATTCATGTTAACATGCACTCTTAGTTTTCCAAAATGAGCTCAGTATCAACTTAAACATGCCTTTTTCAACCTATTACATCCATAACATTATCTCTAACAATTGAATAACATCTATGCTACCCAAAATATTTTAACACTTCCCTAAACCCAATCAACCTAATACCTCACTCTACCCAAACAATTATTTTTATCTATCAATCCTAAATATAATCCTATCCTTGACTTGACTTAAACTTTTTAACCATTTAACACCTTTATAAACGTTTTAAAAACAAAATTCAAAACATTTAAAAATCTCTTTCTTAAAGCTTGTTATTTACCCACTCGTCCAACCCACCTCAACCATTGACAGTTCACCTAAACCATCGATGGTCTTATAACCCTTTTTTATTAGTGGTTGACCATCAATGGTTAGGACAAACCATCAATGATCACTGTGGGTAACCACTAACAACAAAAAATTGACCTAATTCTTCCTAAACCTATCCAAAACACTATGATTTAACATCTAACCTATATAAAACTTCCTTATACACTACCTTCCACCCAAATAATCCATCTATTTCAAAATTCATCAGTTAATTTTATTAATTTCACCTAAAACCTAAAACTAAGGCAAAACCCCCCAAAACCCTATCAAACTAATCATCAACAATAAAATTCAACTAATTAGTAGACCTAATCAACTAATCTATAAAATTCAAAGTAACCCCTACCTCATTCTTTCAACACTATCAAGGTTAGAGCCTCTGTCTTGCTACTCATCCACATCCTCATTTGCCCTACATTATTGGTCCCCATAAATCACCTTGACCGAAGCACCTCTTACCAATAAAAAAAATCCAACCTTAGCTAAGTGCTTAGTCAACTCTCATCAAAGTGCCAAATTCTCCAACTAGTCAGATGCACAAAAATCTTGAAGGTCAATAAAAAATAGTGAAAATATAATGTCATTTTCACATTTTATTATTTGGTCATTTAAGGTTCCACTCTAACCATCAACGATTAGGGTGACTGTCAATGGTGTACCCTTGGGACCCCTCACCATTGATGGTTAGGAACCCACATTTAAGATTTTATTTTTTTAGGACACCACCTAGGTGCCAACTTTTGGAGAATGCCCTTCTCCATCACACCATTAGACCACATCCACCTTGATGTTGGTAATTTTGACCCACATTTTTTCATATTTTACAATGACCATGCCTTGTACTTTTGGTTTCAGTGATAACATTTCTATATTGACCACCTTTTGACTAGGTGCCACCTAGCACTTACATGACGTACTTGTATCTTTTTTGGGAACACTTCTTACCTTGGATACTCATGACACTTGACCCATTTGTGTTTTCCATGGGAGAAATTCCTACATTGGATATCCATGGAAACACTGACCCTTCTTTATGAGACTAACATGTGTACCCAACTACCATGCCAAAATATGGTCATGTGGTATACTAGTCACTTGTCCCTTAACATTGATCTTTATTTTTTTCAACCATGACAACCTTGTCCTTGCATGATCTTGGCTATCACACCTTTTTCACACTTTACATGCTTGTTTACACTTTAGTTCCCAACTTTTCATCTACCTTCATAACATCCACTTTTGTCATCACCCTCACCTACCTTATCAAACTTGTACCTTATTCTATTTTAACTCATCACCTCTTAATTTGAGTGGGACACCTCTTGCCATACTTGGGGCAATTAGTAAACCTTTGAACAACATATATTTTTGTTTTATATTTGGTTTATTCTAAGATGAACAATAAAAAGGGGAAAAATTTAGACACTAGAAATCCACACACTACAATTCCAAATGTCTAAATACCCTCAGGACTATCTTATGACCCCCTTGGAACCAATATCAAATTTTGACACCTAACTAAAATAACCTTAATAAATTGACTAAATAGATTTAACCTAGCCTTTTACCTATTTTTAACCTTTACCCTCAACTATTAATGGTTAGGTTGACTAACGATAGTGACCCTAACCATTAACGGTTAGGGTCTACCTCATTAACCACTAACACGCACTTCACCTACCTTGATTTTCTTAAAATAGCCTATCTAATTATAGTTAAGAACTATTAAATGGATGAGTTAATTTTGGAAATCCAAATTCATGTGTTACTATAACTCTCTTGCCTTGCCTATAAGAGAGAAGATCAAAGAGGTGAAAAGGGATCTACAAACAACTACAAATTTGCAATTGGTATCAAGAGCTTGTGCATCTAGGACTTTTTATTTATAGGTCAATTATTATCAACAATATAGAAATCATATCAGGGATCCAATTTTACACTACCTCTCCACCAAAATCTCAAGCACTATTACTCTATTGAAATAAAACTAAATTCCACTAATAGGTCAACCACCTCAACCATCCACCCAACTAACTTCTGGTAAGATAAGTACTTGATTCCCAACATTCATTTAGTTTATTTCCATTTTAGAATCAATCGATATTACAAATATCTCATAATATATCTTTGGATTCTCATCAATCATCCAAATTATTAACCTAGATCTTCACACAATAACCGTCTATGGTTGACTCAACCACTGATGGTAAGCATCATCAAAAAAACTAATGTCCTAATTTTTAATCCTAATAATCCTCCTCTCATAATTTTGATCTAACATTTTATTGGTTGGTTTTAGATTCAACAAACGTTTATTCTTGCTTGGATTTGATGAAGATAAATGACTAGTTTCATGGGAAGAGCTAATAGTATTTTCAGTTCAAATACTGATGGTCACCTTAACTATTGATAGTCATCTTGACTATTGATGATCACTATGGAATAAAAAACTAATAATATAATTCACCCACTTACACCCAGTAAAACCTAATTTTCTATGTTTATTCCTATTTATAGATGCTTTTCATATTTTGTGAAGTAGATCCCAACCCTCTAACATTAGTATTAACTAGTTTATCACTAGTTTAATCATTTTTAGTCTATTTCTTGAGCAAGAATTATTGTGTTAAATTTCATTACCTTTTGATTATTTATGAAATTACCTTATTTTTGGTTTTACAACTTTAATTATTTAAAATTTGTGGATTAATAGCCCCTAAGGAATCTTTCACTTCTAGGAACTAGTTATCACTAGGAAATCCACCAAACTATTTGTCTAACAAACAAGTTTACTTTAGTTCTTTCTTATGTAGGTCATCTTCCCAAGCCAAAGAGGATATCTTCATAGTCTTCTAATTTCATGTGGACACAATCAAATAGGTTTTTCAACCATACCCATACTTAGTTTCTTCTTTTCCCTCTTTTGTAATAATAAGCAAGAAATTCACTAAAATATCTAGGATAGGATTGATTAGGCTGATAATAAATTTGAAATGGATTACCTTGCTATTGATGAATTATTATCTTTAATCCTAGGTCCTATTTCTACATATCTCTCATCCTTTCTAACTTATTAGGTTTGTTTGGTTGATTAAGGGCAACAAACTTATTTTTAAGTGCAGGAATGGGAGCAAAAATAGGTGTAGTAGCTTGTAAGTTAGAAAAAAGAGGCATGGGAGGTCTTAGGTAAATATTCCCATACCAAATTAAATAATTCTCTACCCTAATGGCCACCTCATAGGCATTAGGTTGAGTGTCACCTCCCATAGATTGTATCATCATTAAAACATCACTATCAAATGCTTTAAGGTAATAAAGGAAAGCATGGTGAGTTGTTGGCCTTAAAAAGATTGGAATTATATCTCATGCCTTCTAAAATCTCATGTTTAATCCCTAAATTAATTATTGAGGTGTTATTCTAATGGTGGTGAGCTGATCCATTAATTATAAGTTATCACTCTTATCCTCAAATCTTATTCTAAATACATCTCCTAGATCATCCCAAGTTATGATAAATCTAGGTGCCAATGGTCCATACCAGTCAAAATATTTTCCTTTGAAGGATATAACCAAACACCTAATTTAAATGTTCTCATCTATTATGTGATAGATATTTTATAATTTATCAATATTCCTTATATGATCAATGGGTGTGATGGAAGACTCATTGGTGTATGATGGAACAATTTTGAGGGAAGATATGGGGATGTCATCATAGTGTTTAAAATTTAGAGGGATATGGACATTAGAAATATTTAATAATGAATGAATCAAGAATTTTATTATGGGATTATGAGCAAGATAGGACCTCTTTGGATAGGGATGGGTGTGCTCAAATCTACTTACCTTATAGGAATAAAGAGGAAGATCTTGAAATTAAAAAGGTATGCCTTTGGTGAGAGACCTTATGTTTACCTTAGGTATGAAATGGGTGTTCCAATCTCCAACCAAGATTTAAAGTTTGGATTCACCAAATGCTATAAGAATTGGACTATTCTAGCTCCTTGTTGTCAAAGCCAACATCTACCTTGGATAACCTTCATGGATTTCATGTCCTACCAGGTGTGCCAATAAAAAATAGCCTAAAATTTCACCCTATATAAGTCAATTAAACCTTCTCACTTTTATAACAACATGAAATTATCTCCCTTCATAGACCAATCACTATAAGAGATGGATTTCTAGGTTTGAAAGGACTATCTTCATTGGTTTGTCTCTTAGGCTCACATTACACTAAGATAATCACTATTGGGAGTGAAAAGTGAAGAAGGAGAAATAAAATAAACCTATGATAATGAGATGATACAATATGAAAAATCCACACAACACACTTTCATCTACACTTAAGAAATAAGACAACTCAAATTGAACTCAACCCTATATCCTTCTATCATAAGTATTTCTCATATAGGTAGATTGATATGATTGTCTATAGGTGGGTGAAGAGAAGGTATGATATAATAAAATACTAATCACTCTCATAATTCAAGACACCCTTAACAAAAATTACACTTTATGAAACCTATTAGAAGAGATCTCATTCACATCAACATGTAAGAGTAGACATGGAAATAAGGATAGCATTTTCATCAGTTGTCAACACACAAAATAATTAAAATATTCAAGTAAGAGATTGCATATAATGAAATAAAATTTTAAAAATTTAATCAAAGGAAAATGAGGTGTCAAAAACATTATGTATTTTCCATTCTAATTGTGGATTGAATACAAAGCCAAAAATATTTTAATTTATAAAATTTTAGAAGAGGAGAGAGAATGAGTAAAGCTCAAGGGTCACAAGAATAGGTGTCAAAATTTAATAAATAGTTACACTGTAGGATAAATAATATTAGAATATACCATGAAGGTCTTCTTAGATAAGTGTCCATATAGTATTCGAAACACCTCAAACTGGTATAGATAACCTTCAACTGCCTTTTTAAAATTGACTTCATGATGAAGGATCTGTTTACTAATTAAAAATAGACTAGAAACACTTGTAACATATGAATTATCTTAAGGGGTTTTAAATAATGTGTTACAGTCATCGGATGATTCCCTAACCACTAGCCTTCTTCATGACACTTGCATTCACTACTTGTATTCCCTCATTGGTCTTCTATGCCCACACCTTCACATTTTTCATCAAGGTAACCTTAAATTGCTCAAATTTTTTTTTGAAAGAGGTGTTAGGAAACCTTTATATATCCCTTTTACCTTACACTCCATGATTTACACCTTAAAAAGATCCCAAATCAAACTTTTCATCTCCTCACTAGGTAGTCACTTTGTCTTTTCATTGCTTGCCCAAGATTACATGTAGTGAATGGTGTATAAAAATACCTTTTGGACTTAAATGAGGTGATATTTGATCATATATAGCTATAATAAGTATCTAAATACCTCATTTAATAGTTTTCATCCATCAAAACTCTTCTATACCTACAAAACAAGTCAAAACCTGTAAAACAAATCATGAATTTAGCTTGTCCACACAAGTAGGGTATATAAAAATGGACATTCAAGAGACTAAGAGATTATTAAATAACTCCAAATAAATTTTTAGGGTAAAATACGCCCTCTAAGTGCATATCCTTTCATCTTTTCTCCATCAAGTCAAAATAAGGGTTTTAAAAGGTTTTGCTTCTTAGGGATGATTCATAAAACCTAGATGTCCAAATCATGAAAAAATCCAATTAAAATCAAGTTTATAACCCTAATAAACTACCCTTACCTCCTTGGGGAACCATGAAACTTGTCCATATAGGTATGAACTTTTAAAAATTGCCTATCAAGCTTTTGAGAGCATGTTGTGTACCCATGTGATGGAATTTAAGACAAAAGTGACCCCTCTGTATATTCCCCTAAAAAATGGTGATTCTAAAAAATCTTGTAATCTCACCTAAAATTAATCAAATGTATTAGATATTTCATATGGTCATAGAAATGGAACTATATACCTATAGGGTTTAGGCCTAGTTCTAAGCCTAATAGGACTAATTGTGTTTCATTACCTAAGACCACCTCTAAGTGGTTTTCAATATTTGTAGGTGACTATTCATGTTTAGACACATTTATTTCAACTCCTTTCCTCATATATGGTGTTCAAATACTAATCATGTCATCATATTATAATTCACTCACCAAACTTGTAGTTTAGACTATATGTGAGTGCCCTCTATTTGGGACAAAATAAAGGGCATATCCCCTATTTTCATTTTTAAAGTGAAATAATGGAGGGTTATAATAGGTATTGGTGACATTTTGTACCATAATTAAAAGGTTAGATCACTCCCCTAGGATCATCGACATCCTAAAATTCAAGATAGACTTATGGGACTTACTATACAAGGTCTATATCCAAAGTTGGGATTATTTCATCTCCATCTAAGTTAGAGTCTTTGGCTTTAGGGATAATGTGGAAACATGTTGTGATATTTATCAGATTGGAAACTATATGTTCATCTCATTATATCTCAACATATTATGATAGTGGAAACATTGTATCTCATGCCTAGGTTATTCTTGAAGTCTTTGAGCTTATTTCACAGTTGAACATATTCATATCATGCCTTATGGATTTCCAACATCCAAACTTCCTACCCCAAATATACTATTAGTCTATAGTTAGATTTTAGGTGACATTTTTGAGAGAAAAAGGATCTTCTATAGGTGGTGATGTGCTCTTTGACACTAGATGTCATCTTCTCTAATCCTTATTGAGGTCATTAGAACATTTCATACCTATCTAAGTTCATTTTCATGCCTAGAAACCATGGTTCCAATCACTACTATAGGTCACTAAAAATTAGGTTAATTTTATTGATTCCAATATAGTGTTTATTGAGTGTTTCACATTATAACTTGTCTAAGTTAAAAGCCACTCAAACACCACTCTCCCTTAATCAAGTAACCACTTTATTATGCAAAACCTTGACCCTATGGTTGGGATATAATATGAAACAATTAGGTATATCTATACCTCAAGACACCTCACTATGGGAAGACCAAGTATATGAGCAGTATGTGATTTAGAGAGCTTAAGGTAAGTTCTCTTCAAATGCAAATTTCATAATCTATGAGTATGTTTCTAGGTTTTCCTATCACATGATGGATTTAACACTATCACAATGATGTCTTTTACATTATTAGACCTAAATTAATGTTTCAAACAAGTTCAAACATCTTTATTTCAACTCTGCTCATACCATTGATGAAGCTACGTATAGGTGTTACTACAAGATATAAGATAGTGTGCTAAGTTGAAAACATGTCATCATTTTAATGACCCCTTAGATAGATAAATCCTATTGTATTCACTTTATAGTCCTCTCAATAACCTTGAAACTTTTTTTATTCTTTAACATGACTAGTTAAGGTTTCTATTTACTTGACTGTAGGTGATAGTCATAAAGAAAACTAATTATGTGTGTTTTTTCGCTATGTTCTTCTAACTATGACCTTTTGAGATTAAACCTTTAGAGAAGGGAGTGGTCACCATACAATGGGAGACTTAAAAAAAACACATCACCTTTATTATGAAAAATAACATAGAAAGACATGCTTTGCCATTATGAAAACAAGGTCTATATGATTTCAATGGAGTCCTCTTAGCAAGATGGGAGTGATC
>JARHVA010001843.1:3002500-3037996 GCA_037957365.1 Torreya grandis
GACCAACCACCACACAACCTATGGTGCAACGCCTGTCATCCAAGTCCCTTGCCACATCTGATTCTACATACCCATGTAGAGAAGTGCTTGACCTTGCATCACATGTATACCTGATGCTGGTCCCTCTCAGATACCTAAGAATACACTAAACAACTTTCCAGTGCTTCTTTCCTGGATTGACCCCAAACTTGTTGATAACACCCACTACTTGGGCAAACTCAGGTCTAGTACATACCATGCACTTAACCTCATTATGTGAATTGGGACACCATTCTGTGAAATGTCCATCCATAGGTGTACAAATTGGTTCTGCATCCCGCATCTTAAACCTCACCACTACCTTATTCACACAATCATCTGGAGACAAAATCAACTTGTGATCATCCCTGTCTCTAAGAAAACTCATGCCAAAGAATCTTGTTGCTCCCAGATTCCTCATGACATACCTCTGAACTAACTTTACCTTTAGATCAACAACTCCCTGCATGTGTAACCTTGAAACAAGCATACACACAACATACAGTAACAAGATAATGTAGCTACTATTATCCAACTTGGTAAAGTAAACACAATGGTTAAGCCTCCATTGTCCTACAACTTTCTCAAGACCATATACCTTGGCCCTCCATCTCACATGTCCATTCTATCTCTTCTTTGACCTGGGAATCCATTCGTCTCTCAGTGCTTTCTCTTCGGCTGGTAACTCTACCAAATCTCCCATTTGGTTCTCATCCAAAGAATCAAATTCCTCATTCATGCCATGCTCCCACTATTTCCTTGATTCTACCTACTCTGCTTCTTTAAAACTTCCTGCTTCTTAACTATCAGTGAGTAACAAGTAATCTAAAGAAGGTGATTAATGAATTTGAGGCTTACTTACCCCTTTAGTCCTCCTTATGGGTGTTTGAGACTCCTTGATAGCTTGTTGTCTGCCCAAAATCTATTCTAACAGTAACCATCGGTGATCACTCCTCAGTCTACATCCGATTGATGTCGGCTCCATGTGACTATCTTGACTGTCGACATCAGTTTCCTGACTGATGTCGGTGTCCTCCTGGTTGCCGACGTCGATATCCACCTGCCTGACACCACCGACTCTGGTCTTCACATGACTGGCGTTAGCACATGTCTATTCGACGTCAGTTCCCCTTGACTGATGTCGGTACCTGTGTTTACTTGTGAGTGATGACTTTTTACCCGTGAGCTTACTTTGAATCATTCCCTCATTCAAACTACCTTACTCAGAATTCTTTAGCCCCTGTGACTAATTTCTATTTGTCATCTTCTCCTTGAACACCAAGGCTTTGCTGTTCTTGTCAAAAACATCAGATTTCCTCTTTGTGCAATAGACCTAATCCTTTCTTGTAGCATGAGTTTCAAGAAACCTCACTTTCTTTTATTGCTTATAGAAATCTTGATCTATGCTTTCTGGATCTGAACTCTTACCCTTTGACTCAAGAACATCCATCTCCTTCTTATTCATGTGACCAAGCCTATGAAGCCACATCTTTGGATCTACAACTGAAGTAGATAAACCAGAAGGAGAATTAGTAATACAAGTAGATAGATAAAGAGTACCTACTTTCTTACCTCTTGCTAAAACAAGTGCACCCTTGGTAACTTTCCAAGAGTCCACTGTGAGAGTTACTATGCATCCCTCATCACCCAAATTTCCAACAAAAATCAAATTATGCTTCAAGACTGGGACATGCATGACCTCCTTCAACACCCATGTGTTTCCCGTCTACAATTTCAACTACACTTTCCCTTTGCCTACCATTTGACAAGGCTTACCATCCCCTAAATAAATCTCTCCAAAGTCCCCTTGGACATATTCATGAAAAGATGCTCTATTTGGGTTTGCATGGAAAGAGGCACTAGAATCTAAAACCCAAGATTCCACTTTATCCAAGGAACATACAAGAGCATCATGTGCAACAATACCTGCAACATCTGCTTCTTCATTTCCTTCATGCTGATCTTCAACCAACCTACAATCTTTCTTTATGTGCCCTACCTTTCCACAATTCTAGTAGATTACTCTGCCATACTTGGACTTAGATCTCCTACCTATCTTTGACCTTGATCTCCCTTGCTTGATCTTCTCTCTTTACCTTCCCTTACTTTCAACACTTAAAACATTCCTTGATGATTCACCTGTGTTTTTCCTGCGAATTTATTCATTCAAGATTACACTAACAACATCATCCACTTTTAAGATATTTGAAGCAGACGCAGTATTACTAACTTCCATTACCAAACTATCCCAACTTTTAGGTAATGAGCATAAGATTAAGAGAGCCTTAATTTCATCATCAAAAACAATATTGACTAAAACTAACTAGTTTACCAAACCATGGAAATCACTAAGATGACTATGTACAGATCCACCTTCCAACATTTTTAATTTAAATAACTGCTTCATAAGAAATACCTTATTCAAAGCTGAGGGTTTTTCATATAAATTTGCCAAAGATTCCAACAACTCTACTATTGTCTTTGCCTGTGATAAGTTGGAAATCATAGATGATGCAAGGCTCAACCTTATAGATCCCAGAGCCTTCTGATCCAGAACCTTCCATTCTTCATCTTTCATATCCATGGGCTTGCATGCAACCCCACCCAATGGTAAGTACAAATCTTTTTGATATAGATAATCTTCTATCTGCATCCTCCATAATTGATAATTCTTGTCGTTAAACTTCTCCATTCTAAGTTTACTTTTTTTTGCCATTGCTATACTCCCACTTAATCAGAAACCCCTGAGAGTGACCTATAATCAACAAACACTTAACACACTCTGAAACCAAGGTGTTAGTAAACCTGCTCCTTCAACCCTAGCTCTGATACCACTTTGTGAGGATTAGGAACGCAATTGATTACCTTGTATAAGCAACTAAGCACAGAATTTAACCAGATGTAACAAGTAACTAGAAATTAGAAACAACACAAAATTTGAGAGACAATACAATCTTGTATTCAACTCATCCAGAAAGAAAATACAATAAAGAAGATGCCACTTCTTCTCACACCTCTGAGGCTTCCCACACCTCTAGGACTCCCAGTAATTCTCAATCAAGAGTTCTCTCTCTCAATTATGGTCACAATAATCAACTCAATAACCGAGTTGTTGTTCACCTCCAACCAGTCAGTAACAATACTACTAGTACACAAGTACTCAAAGTACTTCAAGTAGATCTCCCATGAACTTGCAACAACTTGCAAATCAAATGATCTTACTTACCATGTAGATCTTCTCCATGATCTTGCACAACCTGTAGATCAACCTGATCTTACAATTGGAAGGATCTCTTCCTTGTCCTTGCTTATAATATAGCCCCATGAGTCTATTATATAGATCCCATGCAAACAATAATTAGACACCTAATTACAATAATTAGACACACAACTCAAGACTAAAATTAGCCTTTTACATGCAAACTATTGGTTCGTTAACAAATTGTTCGTGAACTAACAATTTTGGAACCGCACAGGTGACCGACGTTGGTCACTGTCTGTCTGGAGATGACTGACATTGGCTGATCTCTAATTGATGTTGGCAGCTTCTTGTCCACCCCTGACCGACATCGGTTAGCCTAACTAACGCTGGTGACTGTGACACTTAGCAACCTCCTCCATGTTTGCATACAATGAAGCTTTTAGCTCCACAACCTACACAATGCAATTTAACACATTATCTATAAATTACAATATTCTTGTATGTTAACTAGGTATCGATCAATATGTGGTGAAGGGGAACTTGCAGAGTTTGATATTGACATTGGTGTAAGATATGCAAGCTAACAATCAAGTATGGGAGCAGATATGTCTAAGGTAGAATTCTAACGTGCCTTTCTCAACATGAAAAATATGGTTGAGGAAATATAGAACATATAAAGGGGCAAAAATCAAAAGAAGATCAAGCTAAAAGAGAATAAATTACTCTTTCATATTTACCTTCCAAAAATGCCTCCTCTTATGTAGATGGTAAAACTATCCCACATTTGAAATTAGATGTTAAATTTAATTTGTCAATTTATAATGGTGAGCTCAGTGTAGACAAATTGGATAACTGGGTCAAGCAAATTGAGATATATTGTAGGATTCAAAATATTCTTAGTGAGAAATCCAAGATTTAGTTGGCTACTCTCACTATGAGTGGCACAACACTCATTTGATGGGAGAGTAAGATTAAGGAAGATCTCAAGCAACATGGTAAGGTAATCTCTTTATGGAATGATTTTGTTTCTAAACTGAGAAATAAATTTTATCCTTTGGGTTATATGCAATAATCTACTATGGATTGGTAGACTTTAGCATAGAATAAAGGTCAGAGTGTGCAATATTATACTCAAGAGTTTATAAATAAGACATTAATGTTGGGCATTCCTTTATATAGTTTAGAAACATTACTAAAGTATATTGCAGGTTTGCATAGTTATTTTAGACATACTATTCTCATGTTCAATCTTTCTAACCTTGATGAAGTTTGTGTACAAGATAACCATATGGAAGATAGGGGTAAGATGACCAAGGAAGGATATAGAAAGAAATGTCACATGTCAGTTGAAAATAAAGGAAAAGGTAAAGGAAAGGGTAAGGGTAAGTTTACTTACACGGTTAAGAAAGAGGAAGGAAACCCTTTTTTTAATCACTACAAGAAGAATCATGATGAGGTTAAATATTGGAAATTCCATCAAAAACTCAAGCCAAAGAGGTTATGGAATAAAAATTAAAATAAGGCTAATGTTATAATCCAATAAGACCTTTTATCAAATTCTGGTGATAAAATAAAAGTGACCTCTATAGGTCTACAAGGTTTGACTTCTTCCTCTTATAAACCTAAACTTTTTGTTATTGCTTCATCTTCTAAAATTAAATCTAAACACACTGAAAGAAAAATAAATGATCTTTTTCACATAAGAGTCATATCTAAGCATACTAAAATAGATTCTCTTTTTGATAGTGGATCACAAGCTAATATTATTTCTAAAGAGGTTATTAAAAGGTTAGGATTTAAAACTAAGATACATCCAAAACCATATCATTTAGGATGTGTGTACGATGATAAAAAATAATAAGTCACAAAAAACATGCACCTTGAGGTTTGTTATTACTTTTAAATTCATTGATGAAGTAGAGTTAGATGTAGTTTCTTTGGATATTTATGAAATTGTCCTAGGAATTCCTTACTTATATGATAGAAAGTCAACCTTTTATAGAGAAGAGAACAACTATGTGTTGGTAAAGGATGGGATTGAATACATAGTAAGAGCCCATTGTGTCAAAATCAATTTGACTCTTGTCTCTGTAGGACAAATGAAAATACTAGTAAACCTAATTAATTTTTTTCTCATGATTATAAAAGCCAAGGATATTGAAAAATCCAAAGCCTTAGAGGGTTGTGATCCTAAACATCAATTTGAAAAAGAAAATATTATTTATAACTAAAATGGTTTTTTTTAGGAACCACAAGATTTACCCCCTAAGAGGGAAATCCAACATGAGATTCAATTACAGTAGGATACCTCTCTCCCTAATATTGGCATGTATAGGTTGTCAGTAGTAGATAATGATGAAATAAAGAAGAAAGTGTTATAGTTAATTGAGAAATGAGTCATCTATCCAAGTACCTCTCCATGTGGTTCACCTATTATCTTGGTATCAAAAAAATATGGTACATGGTGAATGTGTATGGATTTCTAAGACTTGAATAAAATCATGGTTAAAAAGCGTTACCTTTTTCCTTGTATTAATGATTTGTTAGATTAATTAAAACATGCAAAGTATTTTACCAAATTAAATTTGAGAAGTGGTTATCACCAAATAAGAATAAATGATGGTGATAGTTAGAAAATCACTTTCAAAACTAAGAAAGGTATTTTTGAGTGGTTTGTTATTTCCTTTGGCCTTTGTAATGCACCTGCTACATTTATATAGGTTATGAATGATGTGTTAAGACCATTTCTTGATGATATTTTAATTGTATACTTGGATGACATTTTAATATTTAGTAACACATGGGAAGATCATTTTAAACACATCAAGAAAGTCTTAGATACTTTGAAAAAAGGAGAAAATTTTCCTTAATATGTCTAAATGTGAATTTGTAAAAACATCTTTGGTTTACTTAGGCTATGTTATATATAATGGCTCATTAAAAACAGACCCTGTAAAATTTTTATCCATAGTAAATTGGCTAAGGCCTAATAATGAAACAAAAGTTAGATGTTTTCTTAGAGTAGTTCAATTTTGGCTAAAATGTATTGCTCACTTCTCTTATATTGCATCTCCTTTACATGCTTTAACAAGTGTTAATCATGTATTTCAATGGGAAGGAAAGCATGAGAAAGATTTCAGTACCTTAAAATAAAATATACATATAGCCCCAATTCTTGTACTTCTTGATTTATGACAATCTTTTGAGATAAAAACTGATGCTAGTGGGTATGCAATGGGGGAATTGTTAATGTAAAACTAAAACTAGTGTGTTTTCATTAAGAAACCTTAATAAGGGTAGTTCAAAATTATCCTACTTATGATAAAGAGTTGTATGCTTTGATGTACAGTGTGAAAATTTTGAAACATTATTTGATGGGAAAAGAGAACATCATCCATATGGATCATCAACCTTTGCAATATCTTCAATCACAATCCAAGCTACAACAATCATGGCACTTTTAATGGATGGGATTTTTTTAATAGTTCTATCTTGTTATAAGATATAAAAAAGGAACACATAATAAGGTTTTAAATATGCTTTCTATACCTCCTATGATAACATCTACTATTTTTCAACATAGTCCTTTTGTTAATTAAATTCATAAGGAATAATATGCTAGAGATGTTAATTTTAAGGATGTCTATGAATATTTAATAAATGGTAAATCAATAGAAGCATTTGACTATCATGTGCATAATGGAATGTTATATCATCTTGGAAAAAATTGTATTCCACAAGATGAAAGAGTTCACATGATTAGAGAAGCACACACCCTTTTCCTATTTTAGGTCATTTTGGCATTGGTAAAATAGTTACACAATTACAAAGATATTGCTATTGGCCCTATATGACAGAAAATGTATCTAAATATATTAAAGGTTGCATTCTTTGTTCTGTAAGTAAACTTATCAATCAGAATTTAGGATTGTATACACCTCCTCTTGTTCCTAACCATCCTTGGGAAAGTATCTGTATGGATTTTGTAGGAGGTTTACCTATGTCATGAAGAAAACATGATTATTTGTATAGGTTTAACAAAATGTGTATTTTGGTTCCTTTTACTAAATAGTATATAGGCAAGGATACTAAACATTTATTTTTTCAAGAATATTTGGATCCATTTTGGGTTACCTACTTATATTATATCTGATCAGGATGCTTAATTTTTTGGTGATTTTTGGTCAGCATTGTGGGATTTTATGGATACTAAGCTAAAGAAAAGTAAAACCTTTCATTCATAAACTAATGGACAAACATAAGTGGTCAGCTAAGTAATGGTACATTTACTCAGGGGATATTTTGGTAAACATCCTAAATTATGGGATGAACATTTATATTATGTGAAACATTTTTATAACCATGCTTTGCATTATCATACTTTAAAGTCTCATTTTGAGACTTGTTTTGGTTATTTGCCTATGTCTCCTTTGGAATTATCTTTTAAAAAGGAATCTAACTCAATGGTGAATGGAAATAGTGATGTTAAGAAGGATAAAAATTTCATTTAGAGGATTCAAATGATCCAAAAAGTTGTTCAGGAATAATTAGAGAAGAGCCAAGCCAAATATACTGATAGGCATGAAAAAGATAAAGTTGATAATCAATTCAAACTGGATGATCAGGTTTGAATTCACATCAACAAATAAATACTGAAAGGTAAAGGCATAAAATTAAAACAAATCAGGGATGATCCTTTTAGTATTTTAAAAAAGATTGTTAAAAATACTTTCTAATTGGATTTACTTTATTATATGTAGATTTATTCAGTGGTTAATGTGGAATAATTGGATTTGTATGAACCTCCTATGATCATGGATCAATATGAGTGTATTCAAGTTCTTAATGTTGATGAGTTTTCTCTTGATTCTCTTCATGAGTTGTAGGAAGATATTATTAATAGGAAAACCATAACTACATGAAGGGGTGATACAAAATATCTTCATGTTGGTTTGAAAGGGATGCATCTGAATAGGGCAAAATGGATGGAAATTATAAAAGTGAGGGAAAAATACCTTCACCTATTTGATAATTAAATTCAAATTTTGGAGGTCCAAAAAATCTTAGTGGGGAGGAATGATCTACGGGATTTCCATCCCATGATTCTAATCAATTATTTACAATATTTAATTATTGTTACAAATGTAGGTGGGGCATTATCTGGCCAATAATGCCACACCTCCACCCACAATGTTTATAATTAATTTTGAAAAATTTCTACCAATAAGATATATTTTAATATATTTATTATTTATTAATGAATATATTTTATTATGATATTTAAATTAATATTTATATATTTTAATATATTTATTAAGAATCAATAAATATATTTTAATACATTTTTTAAAATATTTTAACTATATCTTTTATTCCCCAAAAGTAACAAATCTGTATAATGACCTGTTTATGCAAATTACATCTTTATTAACACATGTTCATAAAGACACTTATCATTATAATGTAACGGACTTTTAGTTTAGCACCAAATTTAAATGCATGTAATATTATTTAAATAATTTACATGGTATTAAGTGTGGAATTAAAATTAAACCTTATGCGTGAAACCAATTTCAACATATAATCTTGATTTTACCAAGAATTGAAAATCTTATTCTTGGTCTTGGTGCCAATACATTTGTTCCAACATTGCATGCAGAGGAATAGTGCCAACAACTCAAGTAGAACACATCAAGAGTCTTGGCATGCATTTTATCTGAGCATGGTAATTTTGTGTTAATTAAAAAACATTGAATCTTGGTGTGGTAGCATAAATCAAACATCATATAAATTACAACACATTTTTTGTATGGAAGCTACGTGTTAGCCAACTCATTGGGTACTGACAACTGTGAATGGTTTATTTATAACTTATTTTTCTCTGGTTGTTTTCCAATAATTTTTAATGAATTACACATGGCAACATTGGCAAGGCTTATGCAAAGCTTGCTTTAATTAATAAATTGTTATTAGTGATATGATTATATGGCCCATTATTAATGAAATGACAACCTAAAATGGAGAAAGCTCACTATTATGATAAAAAAATAATTATTCTCAACTAATGGTGAAGGGAGAGGAAATACCTGAAAGCCATATTGTTGAAATAGGAAAAAAATCCAATTTAAGGAAATTATTGGTGCCCTTCTAGGGAAATTTGTTAATGTCTAGCCAATGCCCAGTAGCATTGATAAATATATAAGTGCAAGCTATTTACAGAGGCAGTAACAAGATTTTGGTAGAGAAGTAGTGGATTTGTACAAAGAAAATTATAGACAAAGATATCGAGATACAGAGGTAGAAAAAAATTTGGTAGGTTATTTTATTTCAAAATAGATATATGGTACAAAAATAAATTTACTCTAAGAGATTTTTGTAATTAGTACTAGAGTTTTAATAAGATCAAAACACCCATAGAGTGGACCCAAGGATGTATCCATTTGGTGAACCCCATAAACAAATCTTCTATGTTATTTTTTGAGTTTTTTCTCTATGATCATAAATCTTTTCAATTTCCTTTATTAAATTATAGAATTTTTATAAATTAATTTTTGGATTTATTTAAAGTTGAAATTGGAAAATATTCAATTTATTTTTGTATCTGATCCAAGTAGACTGTAAATTATTTTATAACTTGGATTTCTAGATCAGTTTGGTATCAGAGCTTGTGATCAATGCCATTTAACACATTGTTTGGAAATTACAATAGTCGTATATGTTAACTAGGTATCAATCAAGATGTGGTGAAGGGGAACTTGCAGATTTTGATATTGAAATTGGTGTAAGATGTGCAAGCTAATAATCAAGTATTGGAGCAGATATGTCTAAGATAGAATTCCAATGTGCCTTTCTCAACATGAAAAATATGGTTGAGGAAATTTACAAGGAACATATAAAGGGGAAAAAAGCAAAGGAAGATCAAGCTGAAAGAGAATAAATTACTCTTTTAACTTAACCTTCCAAAAAGGCCTCCTCTTCTATAGACGGTAAAACTATCCCACATTTTAAATTAGATGTTAAATTTGATTTGCCAATTTATAATGGTGACCTCAATATAGAGAAATTGGATAATTGGGTTAAGAAAATTGAGATATATTGTAGGATTCAGAATATTCTCAGTGATGAAGCCAAGATTTAGTTGGATACTCTCTGTATGAGTGGCACAACACTCATCTGATGGGAGAGTAAGATTCAGGAAGATCTCAAGCAACATTGTAAGGTAATATCTTTATGGAATGATTTTGTTTATGAACTGGGAAAGCAATTTTATCCTTTAGGTTATATGTAATAAGCTACTATGGATTGGTAGACTTTAATATAGAATAAAGGTCAGAATGTGTAGGATTATACTCAAGAGTTTAGAAATAAGGCATTAATGTTGGGCATTCATTTGTAAAATTTAGAAACATTTTTGAAGTATATAAGAGGTTTGAATAGTTATTTTAGACATATTATTATCATGTTCAATCTTTCTAACCTTGATGAAGTTTATGTATAAGCTACCCATATGGAATCTAGGGGTAATATGACCAAGGAAAGATATGGAAAGAAATCTCACAAGTCAGTTGAAAATAGAGGAAAAGGTAAAGGAAAGGGTAACGGTAAGTTTATTTACATTGTTAAGAAAGATGAAGGAAAACCTTTTTTTAATCACTACAAGAAGAATCATGATGAGGCTAAGTGTTGGAAATTCCATCCAAAAATCAAACCAAAGAGGTTTTAGAATAAAAAGGGAAAGAAGGCTAATGTTCTAATCTAATAAGACCTTGTATCAGATTCTGGTGACAAAATAAGAGTGACTTCTATGGGTCTATGAGGTTTGACTTCTTCCTCTTCTAAACCTAAACTTTTTGTTATTACTTCATCTTCTAAAATTAAATCTAAACATGCACAAAGAAAAATAAATGAGATTTTCCACATAAGATTCATATCTAAGTATACTAAAATAGATACTCTTTTTGATAGTGGATCACAAGATAATATTATTTCTAAAGAGGTTGTTAAGAAGTTAGGACTTAAAACTAAACTACATCCAAAACCATATCATTTAGGATGTGTGTGTGATGATATAAATTTATAGTTCACAAAAACATGCCCCTTGAGGTTTATTATTACTTATAAATTCATTGATGAAGTAGATCTAGATGTAGTTCCTAAAATATATTTATGGAATTTTCCTGGGAAGTCCTTACTTATATGATAGAAATTCAATATTTTATAGAGAAGAGAATAAATATGTGCTACTAAAGGATGGGATTGAATACATAGTAAGATCCCATCGTGTCAAAACTAATTTGACTCTTGTCTCTATGGGACAAATGAAAATACTTGTAAAATCAAGTAAATTTTTTTGTCATGATTATAAAATCCAAGGATATTGAAAAATCCAAAGCCTTAGAGGGTTGTGATCCTAAACATCAATTTCAAATAGAAAAGATTATTTATAACTACAATGGTGTTTTCTAGGAACCAAAAGGTTTACCCCCTAAGAGGAAAATCCAACATGAGATTCAATTACAGTAGGACACCTCTCTCCCTAATATTGGCATGTATAGGTTGTCAGTAGTAGAGAATAATGAAATAAAGAAGCAAGTGTTATAGTTACTTGAGAAATGATTCATCCAGCCAAGTACCTCTCCATGTGGTTCACATCTTGTCTTGGTACCAAAAAAAGATGGTACATGGTGAATGTGTATGGCTTTCCAAGATTTGAATAAAATCATGGTTAAAAACTGTTACCCTTTTCCTTGTATTAATGATTTGTTAGATTAATTAAAACATGAAAAGTATTTTACCAAGTTAAATTTGAGAAGAGGTTATCACCAAATAAGAATAAGTGATGGTGGTAGTTATAAAAACACTTTCAAAACTAGGAAAGGTATTTTTGAGTGGTTTTTATGCCCTTTGGGCTTTGTAATGCACCTACTACATTTATATGGGTTATGAATGATGTGTTAAGAACACTTTTTGATGATTTTGTAATTGTGTACTTGGATGAAATTTTAATCTTTAGTAACACATGGGAAGATCATTTTAAACACATCAATATAGTCTTAGATACTTTGCAAAAAGGAGAAAATATTTCTTAATATGTCTAATTGTGAATTTGAAAAAAACATATTTGGTTTACTTAGGCTATGTTATATAGAATGGTTCATTAAAAATAGACCCTATAAAAGTTTTATCCATAGTAAATTGGCTAAGGACTAATAATGAAATAAAATTTAGATGTTTTCTCAGAGTAGTTCAATTTTGGAGAAAATTTATTGCTCACTTCTCTTATATTGCATCTCTTTTACATGCTTTAACAAGTATTTCATGTCTTTCAATGGGAAGGAAAGCATGAGAAAGATTTAAATACCTTGAAAGAAAAGATACGTATAGCCCCAATTCTTTCACTTCTTGATTTATGACAATCTTTTGAGATATAAACCAATGCTAGTGGGTATGCAATGGGGGAATTTTTAATGAAAAACTAAAACTAGTGTGTTTTAATTAAGAAACCTTAATAAGGGTAGTTCAAAATTATCCTACTTATGATAAAGAGTTGTATGCTTTGGTGTAGAGTGTGAAAAAGTTAGAACACTATTTGATGGGAAAAGACACCATCATCTATATGGATCATCAACCTTTGCAATAACTTCAATCACAATACAAGCTATAAAAATCATGACACTTTCGATGGATGGGATTTTTTTCATAGTTCCATCTTGTTATAAGATATAAAATGGGAACACATAATAAGGTTGCAAATATGCATTCTATACCTCCTATTATAGCATCTACTATTTTTCAAAATAGTCCTTTTGTTAATGATATTCATAAGGAATAATATGCTAGAGATGTTTATTTTAAGGATGTCTATGAAGATTTAATAAATGGTAAATCAAACGAAGCATTTGACTATCATGTGAATAATGGAATGTTATATCATCTTGGAAAAATATATATTCCAAAAGATGAAAGATTTCACATGATTAGAGAAGCACACACTTCTCTTGTTTTAGGTCATTTTGGCATTGGTAAAATAGTTGCACAATTACAAAGATATTTCTATTGGCCCTATATAATAGAAAATGTATCTAAATATATTAAAGGCTGCATTATTTGTTCCAAAATTAAACCTATCAATCAGAAGTTAGGATTGTATACACCTCTTCTTGTTCCTAACCATCCTTGGGAAAGTATATCTATGGATTTTGTAGGAGGTTTACCTATGTCATGAGGAAAACATGATTATTTGTATAGGTTTAACAAAATGTGTATTTTGTTTCCTTGTACTAAATAGGATATAGGCAAGGATACTAAACATTTATTCTTCAAGAATGTTTGGATCCATTTTGGGTTATCTACTTCTATTCTATCTGATCATGATGCTTAATTTTTTGGTGAGTTTTGGTCAACATTGTGGGGTTTTATGGATATTAAGCTAAAGAAAAGTAAAACATTTCATTCATAAATCGATGGACAAACATAAGTGGTTAACTAAATAATGGTATATTTATTCAGGGGATATTATGATAAACATCCTAAATTATGGGATGAACATTTATATTATGTCCAACATTTTTATAACCATGATTTGCATTCTTGTACTTTAAAGTCTCATTTTGAGACTTGTTTTGGTTATTTGTCTATGTCTCCTTTGGAATTATCTTTTGAAAAGGAATCTAACTCAATGGTGAATGGAAATAGTGATATCAAGAAGGATAAAAAGTTCATTCAAAGGATTCAGATGATCCAAAAAGTTGTTCAACAATAATTGGAGAAGAGCCAAGCCAAATATTAATGCTAGGCATGACAAACATAGAGTTGATCATCAATTCAAAGTGGATTATTAGGTTTGGCTTCACATCAACAAATAAAGATTGAAAGGTGAAGGCATAAAATTAAAATTAATCAGGTATTGTCCTTTTAGGCTTTTGGAAAAGATTGGTAAAAATGCTTTCAAATTAGATTTACTTTCTTATATGAAGATTTATTCAATGATTAATGTGGAATAATTGAATTTGTATGAACATCCTATGATGATGGATCAAGATGAGTGTATTCAGGTTCTTAATGTTGATGATTTTTCTCTTGAGTCTCTTCATGAATTGTAAGAAGATATTATTAATAGGAAAACCATAACTACATGAAGGGGTGATACAGAATATCTTCATGCTGGTTTGAAAGGGATGTATCTCAATAAGGAAAAATGGATGGAAATTATAAAAGTGAGGGAAATATACCCTCACCTATTCGATAATTAAATTCAAATTTTGGATGTCCAAAAACTCTTAGTGGAGAGGAAAGATCTAGGGCATTTCCATCCCATGATTCTGATCAATTATTGTATACAATGTAGGTGGGGCATTATCTAGCCAATAATGCCACACCTCCACCCACAATGTTTATAATTAATTTTGAAAAATTGTTACCAATAAGATATATTTTAATATATTTATTATTTATTAATGAATATATTTTAATATATTTTATTATGATATTTAAATTAATCTTTATATATTTTAATATATTTATTAAGAATTAATAAATATATTTTAATACATTTTTCTGAAGATTTGAACTATATCTTTTATTCCCAAAAATTAACAAATCTGTACAATCACCTCTTTATGCAAATTACATCTTCATCAACACATGTTTATTAGGAAACTTGTCATTATAATGGCATGGACTTTTAGTTTAGTGCCAAATTTAAATGCATGGTAATACTATTTAAATAAGTTACATGTAATTAAGTATGGAATTGAAAGTAAATTTTATGCACGTAATCAATTTCAACATGTAATTTTGATTTTACCAAGAATTGAAAATCTTCTCTTGGTCTTGGTGCCAATACATTTATTCCAACATTACGTGTAAGGGAATACCACCAAATACTCAAGTGGAATGTAACAAGAGTCTTGGCATGCATTTTATCTAATCATGGTAATTCCATGTTAATTGTAAAGCATTGAATCTTGGCATGGCAACATAAATAAAACACAATACAAATTACAATGCATTTTTGGTAGGGTAGTTACATGTTAATCACATCAATCTATACATGGTGTTGAAGATAACTATGGTGTTATTTGTCAATATATATATATATATATATATATATATATGACACAACTTATTAAAAACTATGAATGGTTTATTTATAACTTGTTTTTCTCTGATTGTTTTCCAATACTTTGTAATGAATTGCCACATGGTAATGCTGGCAAAGCTTATGCAAAGATTGCTTTAATTACATAATTGTTGTTAGTTATATAATTGTATATGGCCCATTTTTAATGGAAAAACAACCTAAAAATGGGGAAATCTTACTATTATAGGAAAATAATTATTATTATCAGCCAATGGTGAAGGTAAAGGAAATACCAGGAAGCCATGCTATTAAAACTAGAAAAATACCCAATTCAGGGAAATTGTTGGTGTCTCACTAGGGAAATTTGTTAATGTTTGGCTAATGCCAAGTAGTGTTGAGAAATATATAACTTTAGGTTATTTATAGAGGTAATAATAGGATTTTGGTAGAGAAGAAGTGGATTTACATAGAGGAAATTATAGATAGAGATATCTTAAAATATAGGTAGTAGAACCTCCAGGAAGTTTATTTTATTGCATAGATAGATATCTGGTATAGAAATAAATTATTTATTTAGAGAGATTTTTGTAATCAATCTCAAAGAGTTTTAATAAGATTGGAACACTCATAGAGTGGACCTAAGGACGTAGCCATTTGATGAACCCCATAAACAAATCTTGTGTGTCATTTTTTAAAATTTACTTTATGTGATTAGAAATTCTTTCAATTTCCTTTTTTAAATTATAGAAGTTTTATAAAGGTTTAAATTATGGAAACTAGAGAATATTCAATTTATTTTTTATCCAATCCAAACAGACTCTAAAAGTTTTTATAACCTAGATTTCTGGATTAATGTTGAACATGCATTCATTAGTTACGAAATTTCCATATGACTCTCAATTAACCTCTTGGACGTTAAAAAATAATTTGATAGTTATCCTTTCATGGATATTATGTACAAATTATTTAAACTGACCAAAAGGTGACATAAAGACAAAATAGGACAAATGACACATATGACTAAAGTGAAACACATTAAGTGACCTTACTAAACATGATTAAACATATTTATGACCTTGAAAAAATCTTATACGGAGTTTGACTATATAAGAGTTGACTAAGTTTGACCTAGGGTCAAATTTGGTCAATAGTAGTTTCAAAGCTTTGATATTTCTACTGGTCTATTAAATTTGACTAGACCATTACAACGCTTAGAGAGAAGGTAAGACAAGTGCATTACCTTTTATATTAAACCACTATGAGAGGACAAAACATTGCAATTAAAAATAACTATTCTTCATACCACCATTGTGTTTATTCTTCTAGTTCAATGAGATGGACCTACTAATCATTTCAAATCCACACATGCAAAATATACTAAAAACCACATGAAATGAGTGAAAATTTCCTATCAATCTACATACAAAAATTGGTTCACAACAACCAATGCAAAAAATGATAAAAATGAGGTGTTATGGTTATGTAAGATGTTTTGAGATGCCAATAATCTTAGATATTGTTCATAGAGCATAGATCACCAATATTGGTATTATTTACATGAAATAGAATCATAAAGGGAGTAATTTCATCCAAAAAATGCATTCATACCAACTCATCTTCTCCTATCCATACATAAGGAAAATTGGTTGACTTACTTGACCTTCCTAAGAGAGTGATGACAAAGAGAGGTCATTTTTTGGTAGTTTTAGACATGTTGAATATTTTTAAGCATAAAATTGACTCATGGTAGTCTAAAGGGACTCTCCTAAAGCCTCACATGTGCCATATAGGTTGTCGTTGTCTATACAACTAATTTTAACTACCTATTTTATAGTGATCTCCTTCTTTCCATGTTGAACCTAATATATGTTAGTTCCAAAATAGTTTTTCTGACCAAATTTGACATATTCTATGTTATATAATCTCTTGAACATTTATCCCTTCATGGAAAACTTTACAAGTTACTTAGAATGACCAAAAAGGTGACATAAAGGAATATTAAGATAAAGACACATATGAAAAAGATGAAACATATAATGTGACCCTAAAAATGACTTATAAAGACTCTATATAAAGTTTGAATATATAAGGGATTGACCTAATTTAACGTAGTGTACAATTTGGTCAATAAGAACCACTTAATCAAATCCTCAAATGCATCTAATTAAATGATTTGAGGCCTTACTTCCTTTAGATCGAATGCTTGAATGAATTATATAGGTTCATATTTATAAAAATAACAACCCTTAGGCTCACACAAGAATCCCAAGATCCAAAAATTGAAGCTAAGATGCCTTTATGTCCTTTAAATTTCTTGTCCATGAAAAACCTCCATAACATTTGCATACAAACTTGAAATCACATTCTTTCTAAGATGATTTTTCTTAAGAGTACCTAAATATGTACTCAGAAGGTAATTTTGATTTCAAATATATGTTTTTAAATCCATTAAAACAAAAACTAACACATTTGGCATGTCATAAATTTCCCTTATTTGAAAATTTATTATCTTGCCAATTAAATTGGCTAATCTGCATGATCTAAATTTATGATCATATGCCCAAATTTTAAGGATTTTAATGCCATTAAATATATAAAAATAGGATTAATATTTACCTCCTATACTCCCAAATGAGATATCAAACTTATCATCCTTTTGGACTATACCTTATTCCTCTTTCTTGGAGAGTGTCTGCCAAGGTCCTTCATTATCATTATTTCTTTTGACAATCCTATGAATAGTATACATCTTATAATAATAATAATATTAATTTAATTGATAGTGTTATTTAAGTATGATCTAATTGACATAATTCCTCCTAAAATTGATGTCAATAGGTATGATATGGATCACATTCCAACTTATACCATGCATAACATTCTTATTACTTATGAGCCTCTTTGAATCATGGTCAATGATCGAGACATGAATGGGTGATATTAATTTTATGAATCATCCAATCCTTCATTTATATTTCCTATCCATATGTTTTCCACATTGATAAAACCAAGATTGAGGTTGACTCCTAAAGAATTAGTAGTTATTTTTTATTTCCACAGAGTCTATGGTCACTCTCAACATCTTTTTAGAGCATACCAGAGATATCTAAATTAGAATAAATCTATAAAGTATACTAGTCTTTTTTTGAAAATGATTTATTTGATGATGTTCTAGATAGACCCTAGTATTATTTTCCACCTAGACTAGAAGTGGTACTACACCCACTCACCTATTATGATTAACCAAACTATGATTTCCACAATGTGTTCAGTAATTTAGCCAAATATTGTCGAACCTACTTTATATTTATAGAATATAAATGGTTTTAAGGCCCTTTTATTACCATATTAGGTCATTTATAAAAAAAATAATAACTAGAAATAACTTTTGGTTATTTTTTCAATTACTAATATATAGGATATTTCAGTTGTGTTTTTATGCAAGAACATCAAATTGGTTTTAAGGATGATATTTCATGATAGGTTTTGATGTTTCTTGTTATGAAAATATTCTCTACAAATATGACATACAGAGCACAAAAAGAAATTTTAGCAAGGTAGTAAACATAATACTAATATGGGATACCATTACATTACAAAGATATCATATCATTCCATTCCATATTAAACATAGATGAATGTTCAATAATAAACATTATTATAATCCATACTTATTTTATTTGAATTTCCCCAATGTTTGAAACTAATTCTATAAAAATCCATAAATCAAAATAACATATCATTAATAAAGTAAAAAAACATTGTTTATACCAAGTGGGGTTGGTAAAAGATATCATTTACATATGGGATATCATAACATTACAAAATTAATAATATGGGATATCATTACATTACAAAGATATCATATCATTCCATTCCATATTAAACATAAATGAATGTTCAATATTAAAAACTATTATAATTCATACTTATTTTATTTGACTTTCCCCAATTGTTGAAACTAATTCTATAAAAATCCATAAATCAACATAACATATCAGTAATAAAGTAAAAAAACATTGTTTATACCAAGTGGGGTTGGTAAATGATATCAATTACATATAAACTCTACCATCCTACATGACTTAAAACTAAACATGATTTGTCTACCTTGAAATTGCACTGCTAATTAGATAGAACCATCTGAGTTACCTACATATGTGCTCACACTCTCTTCCAATTTTCTATCTCTTATTCATATATAACATTAATTCCATCATAATTTATGTTAGGGCCTTGAATATCTCTCCCATGTACTCAATGAGTTATTTTCTGTACACATTAGTAGTATCAAGGCTGATACACATTTTTTCAAGATGTAACTTCTCACCCTTGAGTGTCATATTTATACTATGTAACTCCTCATTCTCCATGGTAAAATTCACCAAGACCATGTTCTTATCAGCTATTATGCTTTACAACTCTCAATGGTTGTCCTTTTGGTTCTAATAAGGTTGGAAAAAAAATGTTTTAACATAGAAAGAGAACCAATTTTTCTTAGCCCAATGACAAGTTAACACTAACATGATATATTTATGACATATTTCCATCACATCTCATCCTTACAAGAAGAGATTTCATGTCTTTCATGTTATCCCCAACCACCTTCTCATCAAAAAATTTAGTGTTCCCCTCCCCCCCCAAAAAAAGGGATATTTTAATTAGGATATTAAATCAAGATGAAAAATATATAATAAAAATAAAACATAAAAATCTTGTAATATAGGAAACCTATGTGAATTATGGTATGCAAAATATAACATGTCTATATGAATAAGGATATTCAAAATATAACACAAGAAGCTTGATTAATTTAATTGAACTAATATAAAAAAAAGAAACAACATGAAATTTTCTTAGTTTTGGAGAAGGAACAAGAAGATACATTTAAATATAAAATATACTTTTAACATAATTGGTATTCAACTTTATTACTATTCATACATTTTTTTCATAAGCTAACAACTTTGGTTTTGTTCACATCTCTAGCATGAATGTATTTAGACATACTGTAGTATTAAGTCTAATAATATGTTTTATTATCTAATATATCAATATATAATGATAACCAAAAGGACTAATATTTCATATTCAAATATTTTCTTAGGTTATTCACATACCTAAGGTCTATGTTGAGCTTATGTGCAATTTTTGTGAAGGTGTTTTGGGAACTGTTGACCAAATCTCACCCTAGGTCAAATCATGTCAACCCCCCTTCCATATTAAAACTTTACATAGAGCCATTATAGGTTCTAAATTGGTCACATGGTCATTAATAAGGTCAAATTATATCTTGAGGGTCACATAATATGTTTTCCCCTTGGTCATATTTTTTCTCCTTATGTTAAAATCATTCTCTATCACCTTTTGGGTCTTTTTAATGAATTTTTATAGTTTCTCAAAAAAATAAAAATTTCAAGGATAATTATAAATTACCACATGTTATGGAATGTCAGATAATAGTTTTGCAACTGAAAAGTTACAGGTTCAATGTTAAAATAAGAAGATCAACTTAAAAAGGGTAGTTTCAAGTAGTTGTACAGACTATATGACTTGTTTGGTATATGTGAAAGCTTCAATAAGGTGTGTTAAGATCCAAAAAATTAATTTATAGGCTTAGGAGGACTCAAAAGTTTTAAAATTTATCAAAATGAGTTTATCTTTCTTAACACTCCCTTGGATAGGTCAAAAGAGGTCAATAGTTTTTAGATGGTACGAACAAGGTAAGAAGAGTTGAAGTGAATGTACTTGGTGGATGTTAGGGGTATCTATTTAATTCAATTTCATGGTCATAGTTTTAAGTTTAATGGTTTATACTATATAAATAATCACTAATATTTTTAACACCTCCAAACTAATTATGTAACCCCAACATCTTAATTTTTATCATTTGATTGCATTGATCTGTGTGAACCAAATGATGTATGGAGGTTGGTATATCATGTTCATCCTTCACATAATGGTTTCAACCTAGTTATAACATGTGTACATGAAATAACAAGTATGATTATTCTCTTTATGCTATAGATGAGCACCATTGAGGTCTATATAATAGTGTTTCATCAATTTCAGAGTTTTTTCCCTATGTGGGAGTGCTTAGATAGGTATGTTGATGAGTTTATAACTTCAAAACACTCACAAGATCTCAATAAATCATAAAAAACATTATAGAACCATTGATAGACTAAATGTTAACAAAATAAGTCCTAGAATTTAGTCAAACTACATACACATTCAAATCTTCTTATGAATATCACTTACAACTAGTTGGAAATAATCATTAGATAGTCATATTGATGGATTAAGGAGTTTTAAGGTTGTAATAATATCCTCAAGGTAATAACAATAATATTGAGCCATTAAAATATATTAGAGATTGGTTTTGAGAGCCAATTCAAGATCTTTAGTTAGCTACAAAATTGAAGAAAGATGTGATGGGAATGTTTACCTTAATTTCTCTAAAAGGATTTTTTGCTCCATACAATGTCATATGTTGGTGAAAGTTCATAGGGTTTGTGTAATCCAAATAGATTATTTATTACATCTTAGGCCAATAAGTCACATTTGAACATGAGAGGAAGTGGCTAATTCAAGAGATACTAATGGTAAAATGGTTTTTAGCTCAGTCAAAATTCTAATTAAATTGTTTAGTGAACTATAGTGTTATTGAGCCTAAGTGAACCTCTAACTTGCAAACTTAAAGTGCATTGTTAGTAGCGAGATGAAATCATGGTCTCAAGGAATAAATTGGTACATTCAAGTTTTAGATGGATCTAGTAACTTGAAGAGAAACAAAACTAGTGAAGTACCATGTTTAAACACTTATCATCACCTACAATAGTCCTTTAACTTCCCTAATTACCACCTATAGTTTGACTAAGGAAAACACTAGCCTCAGGCTAATGTAAGGTGAAAGGTTTGAAATTTTTATAGAGGTGTAATATGTAATGGCCACATTTAAATCATTCTTAGAGTTATAACATTAAACTTCCATGATTTTTCAAGAATCAAGGGTGAACAAAGACAATCGTAACTAAGGGTTCTTAGGCCCAACCAAAAACACTGCATATAGTCACAATCTTATAAGCTAATTTTGAGAATTTGGAGGTTTGAAGGATATAAATGAATTATCTGTAATTTAAATTTATTATATAGGGTAATAATGACCTAAAATAGACATTAATTGTCCCATATAATTCAAAAAAATAGGGGAAGTGTCACCTATTTTATCTTAGACATGAGGCACTTCACAGTCAATACAATATGTAGATTTAGTGCATCAATGGTGAAAGGATAAAATATAACTTCCAAGAATGATCATAGTAAAATTTATAGAGTTTAATTTCAGACTAATAAATGTAGATAAGCAATTAAAATCACTATAAACACTTAGATATGATTACATACTCAAATATATAGTCTGTACCTCTTAGTCCTCAAACTAGGCATGTGCCTTCATGGCTTATACTGACACTCATAAGGTCATATGATATTTAATATCAATTTTAGAGCCTTCATGGGTGAGTGTGTAATACATTTTATTTATTTATTTGTAAATAACAAATCAAATTATCCAATTTTGGGCTAAATCTATCTCAAGGGTGTCCAAAATACTAACAATTAATCAAGAAGAAAATTTATTTCACTCATATCTATATAGATGAGATGCATGTAATATCAATAATTTAGGGATAGTTAACGGAGGTATTAAAATCAAAATTAGTATAATTAGTTTTAGGGTTAAGCGATTAACCTTTATGAATCATCGTTAACAACCTAAATGACCTAAAACCCTCCAAAAACCCTCTCAAGAACCTGATGAAGAAGATATGAATGGAAATTCATCCATAAGGGGTTAAATGTATTGGAAGGTGATTGGGACATGTCACTCTCTTAATATCCTTGACATCTAGTTATTATGTACTATCACTTATACAGATGAAGCAAATTCTCTATTCTCTATAAGTTTTGAGTTGTTTTGAATGAACATAAGGGAATAAGTAGGTGAGGGACATTGTGTAAGGTGTATGGAGATGTATTTGAACTCCTAATACCCAATTTTAACCTTAGTGATTCATGTAAACCCCTCTTATAAACTATTTATTTTAGGTAGTCTTAAACAAGATAATGAGAAATGAGGTGACTACCTAAGTTAGAGATGAGAAGTGTTGTTTATAATTATTTTTATTTCTACTTGATTGAATATAAGACAAATAGGTTATAAAAATGTTTATAACATATATTCAATGAATATCCTTGAACATCTACAGGTCATACTAGTGATAAGTGTGTGAATTTAGGCCTAAAAGGGATAATGAGTGATTGGAAGGAACTAAATGACAATTTCCAAAGAGAAGGTTGACAGTTGATAAATTTATATGAATACAAAAAATCATGTATCTAGCTTCAAAATTAGTGTATATGTGTCAAGGACTTCTAAGGTAGTTCATTTCTCATCATTAAGAAGGCAGTTTTAAGAAGGACATGGAATGTCTTTATGCCAGCCTCAAGAAGATGTTATGTTTTAGATTGACACATGTTCAAGAGAACTTCATGAATTGTTTTCTAACTCCACCTCCTACATTTTAAATGGTTTTAAAGTCTTTATGTTTGGTATGGTGACTGTTCAACATCACTTATTCTCTCTCTTTTCCTATGATCTATATATTGAAGCCATTTTGGCATTGTAAAGAATCCACAATTGGTATGGTGAAGCCCTACTCATTTGACATCTTATTTTTCCTTTGAATAAAATTATGAAGCTGATTTATTATCTTAAATTAATTCATAAGTATGTAAATTGGTCCATTTGGATGAGAAGTGATGAATGGTTTTTCCTTACTTCCATTTTACTCGTGTATGCATTATGTGAATAGTAGCATTTCTTATAATAGGTCTCATGAAGTGTATATGTTTTTTAGGTGTAGTTTGAAGTGTGAAATAGATTATTAGTGTCTAAGATCAGACCACCTAATCACCAAACTTTGTATATCCATAGAAATCTACCACTATGTAGAAACACTTATGCTAGAAGAACCTTTGAGTTGAGATATTTTAGCAGTCTACTTTCGTAATGCAAATGCAAGTATATTTTTGGAGTTATCTTTGGTGTATCAAATTCATTAGTAAATTTTTATTTTATGTTTCCTTCTTCCCTTTTCACCCCCAATGGTGATTATTATAGTGTAGTGTGTGAGCCTAAAATATAGATCAAAGGAGCTATCCATTTAATCTAGACATTTATCTCTTCTAATAACTTGTTTATATGCAAAGATAGTTCCATGTTATCCCAAATTTTAGAAGGTATATTTTAATTATCTAAGGTGAAAATTTGGTCTATAATAATTATGGCACAACTAGTGGGACATGAAATCCAATAGGGTTGTTTAAGGTGGATGTTGTTCTTGATAACAAGAGGCTGTAATAGCCTACTTCTTGTAGTATCTGGAGACTCTAAAATTTGAATCTTGGTTGAATACCAATGAAATATATCATGTCTAAGGTAAGCATAATATCTCTTACTAAATTCATTTATTTTTTTTCCAAAATAGTTACTACTATACACCTCCCTACCAACATTGTCATGATCCATACTATGTCCCTCAACAACTCTATCAAGGTTATTATCAACCCTATGACCCATGACAACCCTATGGTAGACCTATTATTTCTCTATATAATCATGATGTTGTTGATTAGCCTTATGAAGAAGACTATAAAGAAGGATAACAATAAAATGTGATTAATTATATAAAAGAATAAGTTCAAGCTCTTAAGAGGTAGCTTGTTGGAGGGAGTCTTTATCAATCTATACTTATCCCTCCTCAAGAGTATTCTTGTGTTACATATTATTTTTATTGTGTCCCTTATCCTCATAAAACCATTAAATTTCCTCAAAAATGAGCCTCTAAGATTTCTAATCCAATCATCAACAGAGTCTACTAGCTTCAAAACTCTAACTTGGAACTAAGTAGTGAAGTCTTAGGGAAGTAAAGATGAAGAGAGTGAGGACCAAGAAGTATGTCAAGAAAGAAGACCATGTGTTTTTTTAAGCCTCATTTCCTTCTCCTAAAGAACCTATAGCTTTCCCATTTTGGAGGTCTATTCAAGAATATTTTCAATGTCAAAAATAGGCCTTAGTTGAGAAGGGAGGAAATGAAGTTGAAGCTATTAAAGAAACTCAAGAGGCATATGAGGAAAGTGAGGTGTTTTTTGAGAAAAATTAAGTATTAATAGAATAATTAAACATGTTCTCCCTTCAATAATCACCCAAATTTCTATTAAGCACAAAATATACTGAGAGGGGGGGTGAATAAGTATATTATATATCTTATACTTAATCTGATTTCTTTTCTTTAACCAATTAATCACAAATTCAAGATATGCATTAAATTGAAACAATAATTTGAACCACGAGAGAGAGAGAGAGAGAGAGAGAGAGAGAGAGAGAGAGAGAGAGAGAGAGAGAGAGAGAGAGAGAGAGAGAGAGAGAGTTATGTGGAAACCTAAAGTGGGAAAAACCATAAATAAAAATCTCAAGTGTATGAATGAGCACCAACTCAAATTACAAAGTTTACAAGCACAAACTTGTAAGAGTACCAACCCCTTTATAGAGCACAAACACAACAACTACTTGTGAGGACCAAACTATAAGATCACCAACCCTTTGTAAATATTTTTGAGCACCAACCCACAAGAGCATAAACCCTTATTTTGTATAAAACACAACTATCTCTCAATGTTGCTTACTCAACAAATGATATAACTATGTAATATCTCCTTCTTTTATCTCTTTGAAAACAAATACAAACCATGAACTCTCTTGCATATTAAAAATGGCTTCTCAAGCCTTTATTTATAGATTTCCAAATGACCTTTGACATTCACCCTTTATTACCCTTCAATCCTCATGGAAAATGGCACCAAACTTGCATGACCCTTCGCATCCTTGCATTTGAAAAGTTTTATGGTGACCATAAGCAAATGCATCCTTTACTCTTTTGTATTTATCTTGGTGACTTTTCATATTCCTCAAAGTGTCCCTTCATGGAGAAATTCACCATACCCTCTTTTGTCTTCACATGGTGACTCTTGGAATTCTTCAAGATGACTCTTCATGAGAAAATGCATCCCATTCCTCTTTTGTCTTTTACCCCATGAATCTTTGAATTCTCCATGGGCACTCTTTTGACTTATATGCAACCATAAATATATTCATTAATATTAAATAAATATTAATACACATTAGCCAAGATATGAATATTAAAAACACCATTAAATGTAATGGGGCCTTTATCACCAATGCTAGACTTTTTACATTAATGACAATATTTCCAACACTTTCCACCTCCCTAAGAGTTCACTCAAGAATACTTCATTCCTTGTCCCATAAATGAGCCATCAATCAAACTTCATACTACTTATCCAACCCATTAACATATTCACCACCCTCCCACCTCATCTCTTCTTGGAAGAGAACCCATCTTGTATGAGATTAGTGAAGAAAAGAAAGTTCAAGTTCTAGTTGATCAATAAGATGACTCAAGTTAATATGATGAAGATTTCATCATAAGGACTCCCATTGGTGAAAATAAGAACAATTCAAACTTCTTGAGTGAAGAAAGAGAAGAAATAGATCATGTTTTATTTATTCACAAAGTCCTTGATCAAGACATGAGAGAAGATGTACTTGAGAAGGACATCTTATTAACTGATTTGGTTGATATTTATGGGCATGATTAAGAGGTTGAATATAAATATAAAATATAATAATTGATATTCATGGGCATGATTTCGAGGTTGAATCTAAAGATATAATATAATAATAAGTTTCTTCTACTTCTAAGAAACAAGATGATTTATGGTAAAGATTTAATGAGGTGTGTAGTGAATTTGAAGACCTTAAAAGGCCTATACCTCTTACTTTCCAATTTGAATACATTATTGAAGATGCATTATTTTTTGCAGTACAACATGATAATATTCAAAGTACCAAGATAGATGCTGCCCCTATTAATCAAGAAGTGATCATGATTGAAATAAGAACAAACTTAAAAAAGTTTCATGAGAAGATTATTGAAGTTCAATAAGAGTTCACCTTCATAGTTGACATGTATGCATCTATCATTGTATCACCTTAGGTCATGCCAAAGAGATTGATAAGCATGAAGGAGTTGAAAACATCAAAAACAAAGATCAAAAGGAAACTTGCCTCATGTATTCCTTCATATAATGCATTAAGATATGGTGCAAACTTCCCATTTGATATAGGAGGAGAAAATTTGATTCAGGTTGGTTTGTATATAGTTTAGTTTTCTAACATTATTCATGTGTTTTCCCTAAGTGTTCATGAGAGCATAATTATGTGATTTAGTGTCTTGATTTATGTGGTTATTTCCTTTTTATGTTTGGTGTGAGTTTTAGGTATTATTATAAGCATTTTAGTGTCAATTTTGGTATATGGGTGACTTCATTTCCCAAGGGTAGGATAAGGCAACTAGTCCTTAGCATAATAAGCATGCTACCCCTTAGAAATCACCAAAATGCTGAATATATTTTACCCTAAGTCAAATTGGGTTAACCCCCTTTCATATTAAAGATTTACATAGGGTCGTTATAGGTTTGAAAGTGTTACATGGTAATTAATGGGGTCAAATTATGTCCTGAGGATCACATAATATGTTTTCACCTTGGTCATATTTGTCCTCCTTCTCTTAAATTCATTTTATGTCACCTTTTAGGTAATTTTATTGAATTTATACCATTTATCACAAAAAATACAAATGTCAAGGCTCAAGGTAATGTACCACATATTAGGGAATGTCAAATAATATTTTTGAAACTAAAAAGTTGTAGGTTCAACATTAAAATAAGAAGATCAACTACAAAAGGGGTAGTTTCAGGTAGATGTATAGACTATATGACTCATCTAGAATAAATGAAATCTTAAATAAGGTTTTTTGATATCACCAAGGTAATTTCAAAGCTTAGGTGGCTTCAAAAAGTTCAAAATTGATCAAAATTGGTTTATCTCTCCTATTGCTTGCTTGGAAATGTCAAAAAAGGTCAAGTTTTAGTTGATATGGATAGGCTAAGAATAGTTGAAGTGAATGAACATGGTGGATGTTATGGGTCCTTGTATTTCCATTTCATGGTAATATTTTAAATTTTTATGGTTTTTAATGAATGAAAAATCATTAATATTGTTAACACCTCCAAACATCCCATGTAACCCAAACATTTTAGTTTTTTTCATCTAATTACATTGGTATAAGTGTACCAAGTGATGTGTGTGGTCAATAGAATAGAATAGTGTTTCATCAGTTGCAGAGTTTATTTCCCTATTTATGAGTGATTAGATAGGGATTTTGATGTGTTTAGAACTTAAAAACACTAATAATATCTCAAGAAATAATCAAAAATATTATAGAACCATTGAGAGGCCAAATTTTAGCAAGATAAGTCCTAGAACAATTAAACTACATAGTCAGATCTTCTTATGACTGTCACCTACAACCATTTGGAAATAAGCTTTAGATAGTCATATTGATGGAGCAAGGCATTTCAAGGTTGTGATTAGATCCTAAATTTAAAAAAATTAGGACCAAGCCATTAAAATAGATTAAATATTAGTTATGAGAGCCAATTCAAGACCTATAGTTAACTACAAAGTTGAAAAAAGTCGCAATGGGAAATTTTACCTTAACTTATCTGAAAGGAGTTTTTGATTCATAGAATGTCATATGTTGGTGAAATTTCATGGGGTTTGTGTAAGCCTAATTGCTTATTTATTTTAGCCTAGGCCTATAAGTCACATTTGAACATGAGAATAAGTGGATAAGTTAAGAGAGACTGATGGTTTAATGGTTTTCAACTCAGTCAAAACCCTAATTGAAATGTTCATTAAACTATAGTGTTATTAATCCCAAGTGAACCTAGAACTTATAAAATTATTGTCCATTGATATTAAAGATATGAGTTCATGTTACCAAGGAAAAAATGGGTAAATTCAAGATATATATGGTTATATTGAATTGAAAAGAAACTAAATTAGTGAATTACAGTGTTCAAACACTTATCATCACCTACCAAGAGTCATTTAACTTCCCTAATTACCACCTGTAGTCCAATTCAAGAAAAACACTAGCCTCAAACTAATGAAAGGTAAAAGACTTTAAAGTTTGAAATAGGTTTAAGATGAATGAGAATGGTTAAATAAATCTCATAGTGATAAAATAACACTTTCATGAGTTCATAACTAAGGGTTCTTAGGCCCAACCAAAAACCTTGCATATAGTCATAGTTTTATAAGCTAGTTTTGATAATTTTGAGGTTTGAAGGCTTTATAAGTATGATCTAGCCTTGAAACTTAGTAAATAGGTTCCTCATGACCTAAAATATACCTTAATTATCTCATCGAAGTCAAACCAATAGGGTAAGTATCATATGTTTTGTCTTAGACATGAGACACTTCACAGTCAATACAATCTATAGATTTAGTGCATCAATGGTGAAAGTATGAAATAATAGATCCAATAATGATTATAGGACAACTTATAGAGTTTAATTTTGGATGAATAAATGTATATAATAAATTATAATCACTATAAATACTCACCAATGGTCACATACTCAAATATATAGTCTATGCCTATTAGGCCTAGAACTAGGCATGAAACCTTATGGATTGTAATGAAACTCATATGGTCATATGATATTTTAAATAAATTAAAAATTATTAAAGGGATATTTGAAAATCCATTTGATTTATTGGTTTACAAAGAACAACTCAAATTCACCATTTTTGGCCTAAATCTTAGGGGTGTCCAAAATGCGAGCAACTAATCAAGAAGAAAATTTATTACACTCATATCTATATGGATGAGCTACATGGGTCTCAAGAACTTATGTATAGTTTAAGGAGGTATTTAACTCAAACTTAGTGGCACTATTTTAAGCTTTAAGGGCTTAACCTTTATGAATAATCATTAACAACCTAAATAACCTAAAACCCTCTCAAGAACCAATGAAGAAGATATGAATTCAAATGCATATAAAGGGGTCAATTATCATATAATTTTATTTATACATAATTTTAAATATCTCAATCTCTTTGACATCTAATTATTCCATACTATCGCTTGTACGGATGAAGCAAATTCTCTAATTTTTGTAATTTTTGAGGTGTTTTGAAGGAACAAAAGGTAATAGGTATGTGAGGGACATTGTGGAATATGTATGGATATGTATTTAAAATTTTAAAACCTTATTTTCACCTTATTAATGCATTTAAACCCCTTTACTAAACTATTTATTATAGACAGTCTTAAAAAAGATAATGAGAAACAAGGTGACTACCTAAGTTAGAGATGAGAAGTGTTGTTTTAAGTTCTTTTGAGGTTTACCTAATTTAATAAAAGATTAATAGGTTATAATTTTTTTTAACACATATCAAATTAATATCATTGAACATCTAAAGGTCATCCTAGTGATAAGTGTTTCAATTTAGGCCTAAAAGGGCTAATGAGTGACTGCAAGAAAGTGAATGACAATTACCAAAGAGAAGGTCATCAATTGATGATTGTAGATGATTGTCATAAATCATGTTTCCACCTTCCCAAGTTAGTATATATGTGTCAATTACTTATAATGAATTTCAAGATTGATAGGTGGACTCATCAATAAGAATGGATTTTTAAGGACATGGAGTGTCTCTATGCCAACCTCAAGAAGATGATATGTGCCTAATTGACACATGTTTAAGAGAACTTGATAACTTATTTTCTAACTCCACCCCTTGAATGGTAATTGGTTTTTAAATCTTGAAACTTGGCATGGTGACTATTTAATGTCACTTATTCTCTCTCCCCTCCTATGCTCTATATATTAAAACCATTTTGGCATTTTAAAGAATCCATAATTAGTATGGCAAATCCCTACTAGTTTGACATCTTATTTTGCCTTTGAATAAGATTTTAAAGATTATTTAGTATTTTAAATTCTTGGATAACTATGTCAAGTACTCCATTTGGATGATAAGTGATGAAGGATTTCTCCTTGCATTCATTCTGCTCTTGTATGCATTGTGTGAGTAGTATCATTTCTTATAACAGGTCTCATGAAGTATATATGTTTTTTAGGTGTAATTTGAATTTTGAATGAGATTATTAGTGTCTAAGATCAGAAATCCTAGTTACCCACCATTGGATATGTATCACAATCTAAATCCATGTAGAAACACTATATGCTAAAAGAACCTCTGAGTTGAGATCAATTTTATCAATATGCCTTCTTAGTGCAAATGCAAGTATGTTTGTGGATTTATATTTGGTGTATCAACTTAATTGGTATAGGTTTATTTTATGTTGACTTCTTCTATTCTTACCCCTAATATTAATTAGTCCAGTGTAGTGTGTAAGCTAAAAAGATAGATCAAGGGAGATAACCCTTTAATATAGAGATGTATCTCTTGTAAAAACTTGTCTATATGTAGAGATAGTTCCATGTTATCCCAAATTTGATAAGGTTTATTTTAATTATCTAGGGTGAAAATTTGGGATATAACACAAACTTGACAAGAGACAATAAGTATTTGAATCAAATTTTGGATTAGTTTCAGATAAAATAGAAATAATAAACTCGATATTATGAATAGATTGACTCATACTAAAGGCCACTAATTCTATAATTTACAAAAACTATTTAAAAAAATAATACTCATACTTTACTTTATATACAGGATTTTATATATCATTTACCAATACAAATAAACATTTTACTCTATCTTGAATACTCAGAATAACTTCAACCATGCCATTGATGTTCTATTATGATGAAAAAATCTATTGAATAATTTTTTAAGTAAACTATGTGGTTTGTGTTGTTTGGATTTATCATAAATTCTTTCATGAAATTGTGATAGAGAGGCCACATGAAAAGGAAGACTAGTAATACTAACAATATAGCAACACAAAAATACAAGGCGTTGATTAAAATAAAACATGAAGCCAATAATATGTAAACCTTGAAATATAAATGTGGGATCTTCAATATATTGTACTAGAGGGTATGCTATATTGAATTACATTGGATCAATATGTATGCCAAAATCAATAATTTTTTCAGATTTGAGAGGATATCTAGCACATTTTTAAAAGTTATATGGAGGAGAAACAATATTCATCAATATAAATATACAAATAATAAATGATATCATACATTGATCTATGGATTAGGTGAACATCCTTAAACTCAATAAATAAATAAAAAATCATTATAAATTATTTTATCACCAATTCCAATAGTAAAACTTTATGGATAAACTAAAGAACATCATAGTTTCAAATAATTTTAAATAGACCTATTACACCATCATTCCAATCTAGGCTTTTGACATCTATAAATATATAAAAGTCTTTATACCTGATGTCATATTCGAAATGAGAATGGATGACAATTTCTATCTAGGAATATTGATATGATAATAGCCTTTTTTATTCCATGATTAAACTTTTTTTTTTCACAAAAGGAAGAAAAGATGGTTGAATGCCTTCTCCTTTGAACAAGAGGTTTAGCTCAAAAAAATTTACACACTTAAGAATTTTTCCATTTATTATTATTTTTTATATAACTCATAATTTTGTACAATATGAAATGGGATTGAGTCTCTCTCTCTCTCTCTCTCTCTCTCTCTCTCTCTCTCTCTCTCTCTCTCTCTCTCTCTCTCTCTCTCTCAAACAATGAAGAGGTTGAACACTGGACAAACATTCGTGAGAGTGATTTGGGTTATCCATATTAAGGATTACTTGAGCTCATAAAACTTTAGACAATAGGGAATTATTTATTGAAGGTATTCATAAATACTTGTTTATTTATGCATTTCATTATCACATACACTTTGTTATAGAGGGACTTAAATTTGTGATACTTCTTTGAGCCCCTTACTATAATGTTTCCATAGTGTCAAACATTTATTTTTAATTAAATTCAAAATAAATGAACAAAAGTTCTCTTAAAATTTTTCATTTCATTCATTCAAATAAAATTAAGTAAATAAATATATTTTATAAGGTTGGATCTAACACCAATTTCATAATACATAAAGTTTATAATTATATAATACATATTATAATATGAAAATTATGAATATTTTTAACTTTATGTTTCACCAAATTACACTAACCACAAGGGAAGAGAATACTTTAGAAATATGCAAATGGTGATATTGCAATACTCACTAAAAATTAGGATTTACTATGTACATGCACCCAGTGGTAATCATATAGGGGATATTTATGGATAAATTTCACATCTAAAAGATTTAATATTCCTAGTCTTCCTATTCTTTTCCATACTAAACTATTGTATTGACCAAAAGTTTTATGTATACCATCTGAATGCAGAGCCCATCAATGTCATGTGTTCCTAAATATTTTGAGCATCCATTTTATCTCAAAATTTAGGTATGCATCTTTTGGATTTATGATAAGAAAAAAAAATGTCCGTGAATATAAGTAGTGGAGGGACTACTTGACACATAACCCTATGAGATATTACATCATGATCTGACCATAATTGCAAGGAACATCACCACATTTATCTTAAATAAAAATTTCTCAAAAACCACGTGATTCTAATGGGTTTTAAAACATTAATTCATATAAGATAAACTACTAAAATGTCTCAAAGTTAATAATAATATATAAAATAAACATAGAAAACTGTGAATGTGTACCTCCAATAAGATATTTAAGATTCATTGAAGTGTTACAGTCATGGACCTCTCTCTTCCTCTTCCTAAAATTAGTATCCATATACATCATTGAAGTGTTAAAGTTTTGTGTGATTTTATTAAATAATAAAATACATGATATAATATAAATAGAGGGAAAATAAATAATTCACATAATGCACCCTTCCCTACATTCATGCACAAAACCCTGTGGAGTGCTTCATCCCACCATGATTACTTGTTATATACATTAAGACATTTGAAAATGTGCACATGTTTAATTATATTAATTTACTAAATAGTTAGATGAACAAAAATAAATCACAATGATATGGAAATTATAAAGAAAATATGATTATAGATAAGCCACTTTGAGGGGGCAACCTCCAAAATACTTGTAATAAGAAATGAATACTTACAATACGATGAAAACATATCCTTACCCTCATATTTATATTCTACCGAGGCCATGGAGGACCCATAGGTTTACCTAATAACAATATGAGTGCATAGATAAATGTAAAATAATATGCAAAAGGGTTATGTAAGGCCACATGTTGGCTATATATATCCCTATACATGCCAATAGTTAAGGGTGTAACATGCCCCTCCCCTTCAAAAAAACATTATCCCTCTATATTTAATCAATATTAGATGTTTTTAAATGAAGGATTCATCTTCCCAAGTAGGATCTTTAGAAATCATATTCTTCTATTTGATTAGATATTCTGTAATCACCCCCAGATCATAACTACTTAGTGTGTGTTTGAAGTATCATTTCATGATAAAGAATAAATGAATGTTCATCCAATATTTGTTATATATTAGGATGAGTAGATTCCTTAGTTTATTTAACATGAATAGAAAACAAGCAAACCACAAATCCTTCAATAGCCTTTTTTAGCATCATGTTCATCTAATGTGAACTAACCAATTATGGATATTTAGCTTTGAATCACCTTAGTTCCATTGTCTTGCCTTCAAAATGAAAATTTCATGAATAGTCTTGGAAATTAATCTCAAATCATTCCCAATGTGGTGATCCATTGTAATCCAAAATAATTTCAGTTCCACCCATAGGAATATAAAACATTAGAGAATCTAGCAGATAGTCCCTTATTGCTAACTTCAATACTTTGACATTTTCTAAGATATTTAAAATATACCACCATCTACAATCATGACCTAAAAATTTTGGGGTTAGTAGATGAAACAAATAAACTAGGTAACCAACTTACTACTAATGAAATTATGTATACTTATTGAGTCAATCAACACCACAACCTTCTATTTCTTAGGAAACCCACCACTTTATGACTCTCACAAGTAGAAATATTACAAGGGCATGAAAGGAGATAGTAGGTTGAGAATATACATATTCCTCCTTAGGTCCTATTGAAAAATTTGATCTACATAATAAAAACATGATTAGTCCAAGAGTTTACTAAAAGGATAAGGATCCTA